>PPHD01003045.1:0-33054 GCA_002909625.1 Bambusicola thoracicus
GAGAGAAGAGAAGGGAAGAGAAGAGAAGAGAAGAGAAGAGAAGAGAAGAGAAGAGAAGAGAAGAGAAGAGAAGAGAAGAGAAGAGAAGATGTAATTTTAAATTTCAGAGTAAAGTGGTTCTTTTTTTGCCTTTAAATATTGAACATCCACACAGTGTTGATCAGCAGTGGCAGGGTGGCTGAGCAGCAATATCTGGAGAAGCCTGCATAACAACAAAACTCACATAGCTTCTGTGGAAACGTGTTTTCCTAGCTCTTAAAAAATAAACAGAAACCCAAATCTGTCTCCTTGACTTTTCTTCCTTTTACATGGAAGTCTATCTGTTGAAGAAGTTGTTACCACTGCAATCTGAGAATTCACATTAGAGGACTCTGAACCCGTCAGCAAAGTTTGGGCAATGTGTCTGTAGCACAGCATCAATATTCACTCAGTGCATCTCTAAACAGCATGATTTTTTCAACCCTTGTATTCAGATATGTGTTCTGATTCGCTGTGTATGTCACCAGTTGTTTCACTTGAGTCCCCTATATTTTCACAGAATCACAGAATCGTTAAGGTTGGAAAAGACCACTAAGATCATCCAGTTCATGTTTTTCCACCTTAAAAACTTTCACAAATGTATCTCAGCCCAGCATAGAAGTAGAATAGTTAATCACATACCACTGTGCAACTGATATAAAAATAGCAAAAAACCCATGCTCTTCCAGATGTAAAAATCATGTATGTGTTGGTCTAAGTCTTGTAGTAAAATTCAACTCCACAATCCGTTGCATTCCATGCATTCAGTTTCACTTAAGATCTGGAGCTCAGGAGCACAGGGCAAAGGAACAACTTTGAGAGAAAACTGTATTTTGTTAGGTTAGTGAAACTGCTGACTGTAGAGAAACTTTAAATAATTCACTGTTAAGAAATGAGAGTGCTCATGTTCCAGTATGAAAGAGAAGATAAAGCATTGCTGTTTATATAAGGGAGCAGAGAGGAAAAGTGATAAACTCAGTGAACTAATAACAGTCAGTGCCTTCTATGATTTGTCCTGGAAATGCCTCCTCAAAACATATATACCCACACTTTTAACTGCTGAAACTCATTATTGAAATTTTACCAGGTAACAGCAATAGAATGAGAGGGAATGTCCTCAGATTGCACCAGAGGAGGTTCAGGTTGGATATTAGGAAACAAAAGAGCAGTGAGGCAGTGGCACAGGCTGCCCAGGGAGGTGGTGGAGTCACTGTCCCTGTAGGTGGTCAAGAGCCGTGTGGATGTGGCACTGAGGGCCATGGGCAGTGGGCGTGGTGTGATGGGCTGCTGCTTGGACTGGGTGGTCTTAGAGGTCTTTTCCAACCTTAATGATCCTGTGATTCTATGATTCTGTTACTGAAGAGAAATATAGAAGGTGGACTGGAAGAGTCCACACTGCCCACTGTGCTGGCAGAGAAGCTGAGGATACGAAATAAATGAAGAAGGTACCACCAGACTCCCAACAGGGTGATGGATAGCACATCCCAGTGACTGGAGAAAATTTTGGACTACAGAATATTATTGAATTGATTTTCAGAGAGTTCACCAAGCTTGATTTTTGTGAACACATGGAAAAACGTGGTAACAGGGATGTGGTGCTGCAGGTTTCATAACAGCAGTAATTGTTTAGTTTGGGAGACCACTGCCTAATACCAAAGCTATAGCTGAGGCACATTCTGTTAAGATATTTGTCCAATATTCCTTTTGTGAGAATCCAGCTTCCTTCCTGTTTATGTAAGTCCTCTGGCTTCACTCTCCTCCTTTCCCAACTGCCTCTTCTGTTCTAGGTTGTAGGAGTATCAGAGAATTCGTAGGTGGCTCCTGAAACCCTCAAGAGGTTTAGGTGCATTAGGCTAGCGGAGGAGCCTGGATCATGATGCAATTCATGATGTGTGGCTGTCTTCCAAAGAACAGCATTTCCTGGGGCCTGGTGGCCTTGCAGACCTCCACAGAAGTGGCACAAGGCATTGGACAGAGAGCACTTTGTCATAGGATCTATCCAAAATCTAGGCTTGGAATTTCCCAGAAAGATAGAAAGCCTTGCTGTTCTCCTAGCTCAATCTCCAAGTTGAAAAAAAATATGTAATATTTGATCTGTGGGTGCCCAGACAGGCAACCAATTGATCTGGAGAGAAAAACACTGGGCAACCGTTCCCAGTATGTTGGGAACAAGAAAGAACAAAATGTCCAAATCCTTATTGAAAGGTCACCTTGTAGACCTGGTGTCTGCTTTGCACTCTTCCTTAGCAGGTATCTGCATCACTCAGCCTTTTACACCACAGTTGATCTTTGGAGGTTGATCAGAGGATATCTATGAACAATTTTTCTGGCACCCGTCTGTGCATAACGAGCCTCTGAACTTTCTGATGTACATTTGGACCAAGCTAGTCATTCAGATTCAGCTAGTCTGCCTCTGGTGAGTCAGCTCTGTCTGCTTTGTTCCTTTGAAGCGTGCTGCCAGTCAGCTCAGGGATGATGGGGTGCCTGGAGACACCACACCTATGTGCATTATGGTTGGTCCTGGGTTCAGAGACGACTGGTTGCTGAGCGCTTTTTCTTGCCCAGCAGTCCCAGCAAACAGTAGAGCAGGTCTTGCAGAGGGGTGGAGGACTCACTGACTGAACTTTAAAGAGCCAAACAACAGTGCAAGTGCTATGGTTAGCTCCATTCCCACTACAAGGATCATAGTGGGCCTGAGGCAATCCCTGCCTTCATAGGATGCCAGCTGCCGTTTCCCACCAAAGGGAATCTGTGAGATTCCTGTCTGGCTCTACAGCCTGTTAGTCAATGGGACAATGGGTTCTGCTCATGACATGGGAGATCTGAAGGTTCTGTTGTGTGCTACCGAGCTCATGGAGAGGTGTACTGCAGGTTGGGGAAAGAGACTGTGAGCCATGTGGCAGCCCAGGTTGGCTTTGTAGGTCCTCTATTTGGAGGTCAGGGGTATCCTACCAGACCTAGGAAGACCAGACATTTTGACCATGTGCTTCTTCAGATTGAAGTGCTGCTTTCCTCTTTAGCCTGTTCACACACTGGTATTCTCACTTAATCAAAACCAAAAGGTTTTGAGCTCCCCCACAGTAACATTACAGAATTTCATGTCATGATAAGTTGAAGAATCTGTGCATACCAAAATTATTATATGCATGCACAAGGTTTTGAATTCAGCTTACACAGGCAGAAGGAACTGCATTTTACAGTGGAGCTCAGGGTGTGTTATGTCCATCAGCTGCAATGCACAACTCAAAATTGTGATGAATAAATGACAGGTGAAGAGCCAACATGTAAAGTTTTTCCCGATGAAGACGTATCATGTCTTTTCTTCTGCCTATATATTATCCGCTCCACAAACAACTCAGAGCCTTGATCACACCTATTCAGATCATTTCCTTGCTTGCAGCAAAGACACTTGGGCAGAGTGGCATATCACTCCTCATCTTCTCTTTGACTTGTCTCACAAGAGCTTTCTGGTAATGCTCTCATACTTCCAGGCCTGTCCAACGAAAAAGCAGACAGATGGGTGTAAGGGGGATCTTGCTCAACAACCCCTGTCTAGAACATAACACTCAGCTGCCGGCTAAGTGACTTCCTACTTGTTAATGTGAAGAACTGTCCATGTTCTAAAACCCACTCAGGCAGAGGCATAAAACAACCTGCTAATGGGCTGCAGGGGACAGAAAACTGAAGTGAAAAGACCTTGGAGTGAGCAGGTGAGTCATTTTGTCTGTATCCTGCCAGCCTCTGACATCGCTTTGCTGATGAGGAATCCTTTTTCAGTACATTTGATCAATGTTAAGAGGGAGAAGTAAAGATTTCTGGATGCAAATACAGCAGATTTTCATAATATAAGCACATTTATTACCTTCCATTCTTGTCTTAAATACCTAGAGCAGATGCGGAATATTGTTGATTCATGCTAACCACTTAGGCAATAACAGTTGAGTCGCAGGGCATTTCCTAGGGATTAATGAGTAGCTGGGAGAGTTGATGGCCCAAAGCAAAGCAGAGGGCCATTAACCCAAGCCAGCCATTAATTCCCTGGGAAATGCCCTGTGCCTCAACTGTTACGTGTCACTGTGACCTCCATCCACTTCTTTACACTGTTACACAGACGGAAAAAAAGGTTGAGGTGGGACAATATTCCTGCTGGGAATGGCTCTGAGCCTTGTGAGTTCCTATCCAGACACAGGTTGTACTCAGCTGCCAGTTGTGAAACATTTCTAGAGATCTTGGCTGAAGAAATGCATGTCTATCCAAAGTGCTTGGATAGCAATGGAGTACATTCTTCTGATCTGAAAGATTAGCTTATGAGCCACAAGAAGCGCAATGGGCAGTGTTCTAAGAGATGGGCAAGGACCACAGAGCCCACCACATCAGAGTTTATAAACAAACAAACCACCCTCCACTTTCCAACTTATAAATATGAGAAAGTTGAGATTCTGCTAATGCGATTCTTAATTTATCAACATAATAAATGTGCACAGATAAGCACCTTTGTTTAACAAGAGGTAGACCTCACTGAGTGCTGACTCTTGTTATAAATCAAGGCGTTTTTATGGTTACCAAACCATGAAAGCTAACTTTTCATTAAAAATATAGCTAGCATAACTTGCAACTGCAAAAAGATCAAATCAATTATTTGAACCAAGATTTTCTGCTTGCTGGTTTAAATCTTGATTTAAATCAGTTCACTGTAGGTGTTGGAGTTGGCTTACAGCCTTCAAATAATTGTAGGCAAGAAAGGAAACTCTACCGAGACATAAGCTATAAATATATTTGCTGGTAGTTGAGACTGCAATGACCTCCTTACATTTGGAACCTCTGGACTGTAGGCATTGGAAGACCAAGTAATGTCTCTGAATTGCACCTAAGTGACTGAGGCTAAGTAAAACCGCAGTAATTGGTATTTGAATATTGTAATGTTTGCCTAGAATGGTGTGGTATGATTCCTGAACACGGGACAACTGTTCTTTTGGCCATATACTTGCCAAATTCATCTTTCAGCACAGGACAGATCACGTGATCCCTAATTTTCACAGGCAGCAGATGCAACTTTCAAACCATGGGACTGGGACACATGAGAACACTGTGGGGCAGCCAGAAGAAATGAAGAGAAGCAGAACCATAACACCATAAAAGAAAAATATGTCTACAGGAACAGATAGCAAGGGAAATCTTCAAAATGACAGTTCATAGAGCATATATAGATAGACTGAACATACAGAGAGTGAGAACTGGTGCTGGTAAAGACAGGGGATGTAATGCGTGCCTTCCCATTTTCTTCAGCTCCTAGTGAGCTGGCTCCACAGCCCATTATTTTCTCCTCTGCTGGTTATGTCAGCAGTCTCCAAATCCACGCAGACAGCAGCACGCCTACAGCTGGTGCATGTGCTCAAAAATAGCTGCTCATTTCATCCAGCTGCTCAAAAGCTCAGCCTGTATGCTTGGGAGGGCTGGTGCTACATTTGCATTTGTCTGCTTTTTAAAGGCATCATGTCTGATTGTGGCTCACAAATGAATCCTGATCAGTGGTCTGAAAGAACCAAACAGCACCTTCTCTAGCCAGTACAGGTACTTCCTAATCCAGTTCAAGAATGGCTGGTATCCATTTAATTTAAGTCAGCAATTGTGTAGACATTTATTGCTATGAAACATTTAAAAAAACATTTAAAGGTTAATCTATGATAATTACAAGTAGTATAAAACCATTTGAGATTTACAGCTTGAGTTTTAAAGAGATACAGTGTCAGAGGTGTAGCTCTTAATGTCAGTTCCATGATGGCAAAGGGCTGCACCAACACACGATGCATCCTTTTGCTTCCAGCCTTCCTACATTAATGCAAGAGACTTGAAAAGCAGTCAGTTTCACTTGCTGGAGAGTTGTGTTGGTATTCAGATGTGGTTTGTTCTGATATAGATGTTCCCTTAGGAGACATGGAACAATGATGCCACATTCAGACACAATTACACCTACAAACATACTTTTACAGATAGAATGACGGTGATGAACCTCACAACTGGCATAGTTACTTATGCAACTTTTCAGTGCCGATGAGGACAAAGAATGACTGCATCTACTCTAATACTAATTTAATTCAAAAAGTTTAATCAGCAATTTCAAGGGATGGGGAGAGAAAGATTTGGGCACTTTTGGAAAAAGATCTTCCCACGAGGCAACCCTCATCTCCTCCCATAGTCTCCTGATCACCTACGAACAAACTATCACAGAAGGGAAACTCGGCCTTCCCTTGTATTAAAGCTCTGACAACTGTAGTACAGAATTGATAGCTTTTTTGGATTAAAAAAAACCTGTGAATATGCAGCTTAATCAGGAAAAGAACAAGCTTTCTTTTTAAAGATTCTGCAGTGCTTGTGGATATTTTATCATCCTCACCAAACCACTCTCTAACTTAATGGTTGGACTAGACCTTACTATCTTTTCCAACCTTAATGATTCTATGATGAACATGGTCTGTTTTACAAACCCACTCTCTGATGTAGCTAAATATTGTCTGTTTCACAAATAAGCGTGCTGTGATAGAGGAAGACACTCAGTCACACCGTTAGTGGTGCTAGATGCCCTACAAAACACTTCACTTTTGACACACACGTATTACAACCTTTAGACCAGGCTACCGTCTCAGAAACGCAGAGATAGATCTGCGAAAGGTTTTGAGAGTACAGCACTAATTTGGCATCACAGCTGAAGTCAGTGGGATTTCTTTAAGGTCAATAAACCCCAAAGCATCTTACAGGCTGCAGCCTGCAGTCATGCTCTAGAGCTCCTCAGAAAAGCAGATGGGCTGCGCATGGGAAACGGATCTTCTTGGCTTTCAGGTTTCCAGTAGGACACAGTGGAACAGCCAAACTCGTTGCTGTTTGATAGGTTCCATCTGGCTGGAAAAGGCTTGTTTTTCCCAAAGGCTTCCCTTTACAGCAATCTGCCCAGGCTGTGACGGTCAGGAGGAGACTCCCTATGGAGCCTATCCGTGCTGCTCCTTTGGCTGCGGCACAGTGGTGGGATGGGCTTTCTGAGCCTTTGAGGAACATGCTGGACCAAGTCCTTTAGCAGCCCCATGAAATCTTGAAACCAACACTCAGAACTCAGATGATAACACTAACCCCCCGGGCCAGTTCTGCAGCTTATCTGATATTAAATTTCAATCCTTTGTCGCCTGTGATAAAATAGAAGCCAGAGGGTGGATACACATGAGCATTTCCAAGAGCCCTGCTTGTGTGATAGTTTACTCTGTAGTGGCTTAAATACAGACCAGAATGAATGCCTAAATCAAAGCACAAACATCTTTGGCCTCAGGATAATAAAAGCATTTTAAACATCGTTGGCCTCGAGATACAAAAACAAATATTTACTAAACTTCCAAACTTCAAAGAGTTGGCTTTTCTAAGGCAGTTCCTTACTGTTGCTTCTCTGGTAGGCTTTTCCCTTTCTCTGCTTCCCGCCCTTCAAGAAGAACATGGGTCCAGATGAGGAGCACAGCCTGCATCTCCAATTCCCTCTGCTTCTTTGGAATGCCCATCTAAGCTCCACAACTGCCAGCTGACACAGAAGGAAAGTAAGATGAGAGAAACACCTCCCTCTGGCAATGCTGATGGCATGGAGCTGGCTTACACTGTGACCATTTCCTTTAGACTTAGTCTGTACATGCAGCTGAGAGCATGGCATGGAACACAAACTCTGCATGTCTGATACCTGATGTGCATGTCCCGTGAGGAGCCACAACCTGATGGGCAGAGTGATATCAATGTCACAGTGACACAGGAGTCAACGAGTCCTTTTCCTTCACCAAGTGCAAACCAAGCCACTCAGACCCACAACTTCAAATCTCCAAAAACACTTTTTGAAACTGAACACTTTGATTTGAAATATTTTCATGGAATCACAGAATGGTTTGGGCTGGAAGGGACCTCAAGGCCCACCCACCCCAACCCGTGCCATGGGCAGGGCTGCCCCCACCAGCTCAGGCTGCCCAGGGCCCCATCCAACTTGGCCTTGAGCGCCTCCAGGGATGGGGCACCACAGCTTCTCTGGGCAACCTGGGCCAGTCCTAAAACTAAGAAACCAAATTAAGTTCAGCTTTCATCCTGAGTCTAAATGGAAACAGATTTTAAACACGTGAATAATGTTGAACAAAAAAAAATCTTATTTTCAGTGAAGTCAGGATTATATTTAATATCAAGTATAAATGACAACAGGGAAAAGCAGGGTTTGCACAATATGTGATACAAAAAGAGGATGAAAATCCAAGGATAAAAAAGGTATTATAACCTCTACACAAATCTTGTGTCAGTGTAGTAAAATGACATGGCAAAATATATATAACAACTGCTACACAATATACTGTTATCATATTGTCATGCAATATTGTCATACAGTGTACAATGCAACAATTCTAAAATTTCATAGCTGCATACCTAATATTCACCACTTGCTCCTCCGATATGTCAGTATAATTCTAGTATTAGTTTTATCATAAACACTCTGAAGTAGCTCTAGGGGAACACTCCCGAGTATCAGAAATGTTGAAGCAATAACTTCTGTTCAGGACAAGCATATGCAAAGAGACTAGATCTGCTAGAGGAAGGTGAAAAAGGGGGTTGTTCTATTTTTTATTTTAGGAGACAAGTAGATTATAATTTCACTGCCAGTGATTGAAAGTCTCAAATATCTTTTAGAGAAAAAAAAAAACACACAGAAATCTTTACCAAAAGAAAGCCTTTCTTCTTTCTGTAACATATCTTGTCACTGTCTTGATCACAGATATAGGTGTTCTGTGTAGGAAGTACTGGAAGTACTTGTGCTATACATGGACTCGTGCTATGCAAGGAAAGAGCGGTGAGGCAGTGGCACAGGCTGCCCAGGGAGGTGGCGGAGTCACCATCCCTGGAGGTGTTCAAGAGCCATGTGGATGTGGCACTGAGGGACATGGGCAGTGGGCATGGTGGGATGGGCTGCTGGTTGGTGATCTTAGAGATTTTTTCCAGCCCTTGTGATTCTATGATTCTATGAATTCTAATAATAAATCTACGTGACAACGTGGATACAATCACTGTGCCACAAACACTGAATGCTAAACAAGGTATTGGAGAAAAGCCAGCACAAACGGAAGTTACAGCAGTGGAGAAGAGTCTAAGAAGAACTTCTGGATGAATTATGCATTTATAGAAAATGGGATGAGGAGAAAACCACAAGTGACCTGTACTTAGACCAGAAGGCAAAATTACAGTCAGTACTTTCTGACATGTTTGCTTATTCCCTCTTGAAGATTCAGTTCCCTAACCAGGCTACAACAATACTTGCTATTCTTACCTCTTACCATGAGTCTGGGAGGAAGTCCCTGCTACTACAGTTACATACTGACCTTCTCAATCCAGATTTGGTGAATGAGCCTTTCCTTTTTCTCTCTGTAGCAGACTTCCCACTCTCTTCAATGAGGCTGAAAAGAAGAAAATCATCATGGAGAGGAGAAAGGTTAAACAGGACAGGGCTTTGGGGCTATTTATCTGAAACAAAATGTCCTTTTTACAGAAAAACACTGAGTTACTGATGGAATAGTGGAGAATATAGCAAAGAATAAGGAAGAAATAAGATTAAAGATTTCCCCAATCATAACTTAAAAATTAATTGTGTTAGGGCAGGTGAAGCAGGCACTTCCTGAGCAAGAACAGACACACAATAGCACACTGAAGCTTTGCTGGAAGTGAGCTGTCATTACTAACATTAATGGCTTGTTCTCTTTGGTGTGCCCAGAATAAGAAGTGCTCAGATACATACAGAGCATCTGCTTCCCTCCATTGTGCTCCAGTGCAGAGCGAGGATAAACATTAACCAAGCTCAACACAAGTGAGAAGCAGACATTTACCTTAAAAAACCTTCATGCTTGGGCCTGGGTTTGGAAATCTCTGCACTTGCCAGTGCTGTGGGAATTAATCATTTTCATGTTAACTACCCAGTGATGTTCACCACACAGTTTCTTATCTAAAACACGGTTGTCCATACAAATTCTCCTTCATAAAAAACTGCTTCAGAAGAACCTGTGATAAGCAAAGTTAATGGTGTACAATCCTGGTAACAAATGCTTGCTTACGAAGAAGATGCCACCCATCTTATCTCTCAAGCTCTCTGAGTTATGAATCTCTTGGTATCACTCAGGGAACTCCTGGGAACCCGTCCCCACATGGGAAGGATGATGGATGGAGCCCACGCTCTCCGTTTTCTGCACCAAGAGGATCATTGTTCCAAATTCTGAAGCCCAAGTGCCTCAGAGCCTACAAACAATGGCTTACCACTGCAGACCTTTTTGTGATCTGCTCTGGGAAAGCAATAGTTCCTGCAGTACAGCTCCAGCGGTGCTACATTCACCAGTACAGGACCATGGAGGCAAATGCAGAGATGAACCTTTCCCAGGGCTTCGGAGTGGTGTTCTGAGTTGCCCATTCTTCACAGCAGCATGTAATTCTCAAGGAGCTATGTAAACTGAATTTGAATAAAATACACCTCCACATTTGCCCAAACTTCCTCCTCCTCCTCTCTGCTGGTGTCACAAAAGACTTAAAATAGCTCGTGACATGTCACGTATATATCCATGGCATATATTTGCAAGGGACAGAGGGAAGGAGGTTAAGACGTGGAGCATTGTTTATAAGCTTGCAGAAAGCACCAGCACCAGGCTTACTTACTGCAGGATCAGCCTTCTCCTAAAGCCAGAGGTCAGAGTTTTAATTCCACAGTGCCTTCCGATGTTGCTGTTCCATAAATACGCACTGTGTTGAGAAATTAGGATGCCGTATCTCCTTGTCTCAAGAGAACCGGCTTTGTTCACCGCTCTGGCAATCTCTAACCATGTCCTTTGAAGAAAAACCCTCTTGTACCTGCCACTATTTTTAGCGTGCGTTTTTGAAGGAAGAGCTCTGACTATAATCTTTTCATCTAAATGATCCTGAAAGACAGTCTCCAGTGCAGATGCATACTGACATATGAAAATGAGCATCGTGCTCTGCACATTGCTTCACAGGCCTATTCTGCAAATCTACCACAGTTTGAGATGCAAGAAAGCAGACCTCGTCCTTTAACACACTGCTCTAATTCCTTCTTTCCCATGTCAAGCTACCGAAAGGCTAATGCATAAGAGCTGTAATATTGTTCAATTGCTGATGTAAAAGTCTCCTCGTATGAATAAAAGCAGCTTTCCCTACACCGCCCTGCAGCAGGAAGCAGCCGTTGCACAGCAAGGTGATATATTATGAGAACCGTGTAATCCCCGAAACTCCTTCGTGAGATTGAAATAAATTCTGATTCACTTATAACTGTGTATTCTATTTTTGTTAAACTGCCCCCTCCCAGCTCCCATCCTGAGCAGAAAGCCTGTCAAGAAGGATTATTTTTTGGCCAATTCTCCTTCAAAGAGTCACAATCAATAATCTCTCTCATGGAAGGCAACCTTCAGGAGCACGGTAAAGGATGTTAATAGTAGTTCCTATGGACATCTCCTTTCCTTTAAAGGCAACAAATGAAATACTAAAATACAAGGTAGCATTTAAACGAGTCGCTCACCATGAAGCCTGTCTCAAAACACAGAGAGTAATCAAAACCGGAGCAACACAAGGGACCCTGGCTTTATAAAAATAATCTTTCCTCTATACCATCAATTTCATAAAAGGCCTTCAAAATCCACAAGAGTAAAACTGTTTCTCACTCAGAGAGGGGAAAAAAAAAGTAGGCTGACGTCTGTGAGCATTTCAGGCTTTTTAAAGGAAGTAACGTGGCAAATTGTAGCCTTGTGTAATTTCATTTAAGTAAGCCAAGTTAAAAACATGTCCTACAAGGATGCGGGGTGGAAATTTAGTAGGCTCTAGAAATTCAGAAACATCATAATCTCTTTACTATCACCTGTAAGTGAGATATCACTCCATGTTTTTTCATCACTAAGTGGCTTATCAATACAGGCTCTCAAAGAATGGCTTCAGATTTTGTGGAGTACCCTGAAAAAAACCTTCCTTTTGAAGTAATACTTCCCGTTCATTAGTCTAAGCAACATATATATGTGTGTGTACGTACGTATGTCTTTGTAAAGAAAGCATAAACAGAAACATCTTAATATCTTTGTAGGCAGATATCTGTCAATGTCTGCCTATAAAATTACCGTGAACCTTGTGAAGACTTAGGTAGGCCTGTGGCCTCTTGGGTATTTGAAGTAGTACTTGGGGTCATTTGTCTCTGCAGCTGGAAATAGCTACAAAAGGAGGTACTGACAAAGCTGGTTCTCAATAGTTTCAATAGAAACACTTTCTGTATTTGTCTTGGACAGCAGCAGACCTCATTCCTTCTGTCCAACTAATATATATCAATATATATCATATATGTATCAATTGTGCCAAGAACATGGGTGCAAAATTATGATAATTATTTTCTAAATAAACACATCACTAGTAAACGTGTGGAAACAACACATCCTAGTATCACAAGCATCAAAAGAAATGCAAAGTTAATATGTGGCAAGTATTGTAGTATAGCTGCCAGGCTTGGTTTGAATGAGCTTGGAGATGATACCAATAGTCTGTGTCACCAAGTGTTTGTTCATGTACTCAAACGGTAAAGACAGAACACAGTCTGATTACACATTCTTTGCTGATACTACATAAATTGATCAATCATGGTGAAAACTCATTCATAATGAGACATTTAAATTGGTTTCAAGTCACTGCATGCCGCAGAAATGGGCATGGCTCTAAAGCACATTGACCTTACTGCATACCAAATATTATGCACATCCTTAACCTTAGGCATGGCAATAATTCCTCTAATACAAAGCATTTCTGTGATTACTGCCCAGGCTGCATCCCAACTCTGAGCTGGTTTTCACAAAGACACTTGGGAAAATTAATCCAAATTAACTAAAGACTTAATTTAAAGCAGATTAGTTAAAGTGCATTTAACCCTGTAAAGACTTTTAAAATTAAAGTAGTCTTAATTCCACTTTGTATAAAGCTTAATCCATTTTCAATTCATACTTTAAGTTAATTTGGATTAATTAAGTTGAACGTTCTATGTAAATCAGCCCAAGGCCCCGATTCAGAAATGCGTCCAAGCACAGATAGAAATCCATTCCTATTTGGAACAGCACTTCCTTGAAGTCAGTTGTTTTCAAAGAGAGGTCCATAGGTACTTAAGTATTTTCCAGAATCAGACTCTTAACTGTTTTATATTCTTCAACCATTTGAGAATGACAGTTTGTTGGTAAGAAGAAATCATAGCCCAAAGAGCTGAAAAACAGATCAATGGATCTCACGTTCCATCCTCCAGATGGAACCAATTTCTCCAGTGTGTGCACAAGAAATCTTCAGTCAGTGTTTTCTGTAGGAAATCTCTGACTGGCATAGAATTAATAACAGGTTCTTCAGGCTGGAATTATTTTTCCTTAGAAGAGTTATAAGAAGATTAGACATTCATTTTCTGGGAAGGCTTCATAATGGGGTGGTGTTCCCTCAACACAAACTGGTAAATCACTCCACCCATTCCTAAAAGAAAAAAATAATTTCAGCAGTGGTAGTTTCCTAGGACTGTACATCCCATACTTTGCATCTCTTCTTTCAAAACTCCCTTTCATGCATGCGTACTCAAGCTGTTTGAATCTGGACTGCTATCTCGCTGAGCACACAGCAAGTGAGAGAAAACCACGTATTTTATAGCAAGGTCTCAATCAGCACTCTACTTCATATGTAAGTTTAAATATTTGATACTACTTCACTGAAGAGAGGCAAATCTGCTATGATAGAATAGTACAGTAGTATTATCACTAACAGCGTAACGTGACAAGCACATTAAATGGCAAGCTGTCTGCGGGCTACTAAAAGTGAACTCAGAAAAAAACAATACTTCCAGAAGAAAATTCGCCACCTAACTTAGACATAGAGCCAGGAAGGCTATTTAGAGAGTCACAGAGCCCACGCAGAAGACCCATGCCTGCTTACTCATAGTAGTTTGGAAAAATCAGCTCACACATGATGTAGCTTAGCTCCTGATCCATCCAACCCAATGTCTGAGTACAGATTCCTTCAGCTCCCCCCGGTACTTGAATAGTTGTTTTCATGTGGCACAGCAGAGCAGAGCACAGCAATCTCCAGGATGCCAGACCTGAGATACCTATATGGTGTGCTGTATGCTAACACAGAGAACCAGTACAGTTGCATATTCATGGCACTGAGCCCAAGAAAATACTCACCTTTCAGCAAGCCAGTGAGGCTTCTGGACACAAGCTGGCACAGGTACAGCTGGCTCGTGCATTTTTACCTGCTATTCCTCTGCTATAAAGGATATGAGTGGAAGTAGATTAAAAATGTCTGCACCACCACATAACCACAGCTTACCTCTTCCTTGCCAGAAAGAGCAACTGCTTTGGCCCTCTTTTCTCTTACTGCTTTTCCTTATTTTACTTTTACAGTCTGGTGAAGTTACTTTTGCCACCTTTCCCACTTTGGTAGAAAAGGCAAAGAGAAAAGAGATCCTCAAGAAGAAAGGCATGGCTAACCTCAACAGTATTTTGCAGGATGGCTGTGTTGTGAACATAGCAGCCAGCAGCATAATGTGGAAAGAGCTTTGGCTGTAAATGGGTCTTCTTTTTAATGTCGCTGTCATCGTTTCCAGAGTTTCCATAGCACATTTCTAGTTGAAGAAGTGAAGTTCCTGCCACTGGGGGCTAACAGAGCTGTCCAGATAGGTCTGAAGGCTGTTAGCCACCACCACACGCTTCTGGAACCAAGGGCCTTCGCTATTCTTCAGTTTGCAGATGTGGTCTGGATGAAGGCCAGTGCCTAGCTGAGGTGTGAGCAGTAAAATAAGCACCCCAGTCACAGAAAAACAATTCTCCCACGCACACATTAGGCTGGCAGCATTTAACTGGCACATAGATAATAAGGACGTCTACTTCACTGCACAAAAGTCGAGACTCACAGCCACGAAATGGACTTGATAGCCTTTAAGTGCTGTTTTATGGCGCTGGCTTACAGAGATGGCTTGGAGCCGATGTGGCAGCTCATTAACACTCAGTTAACACTTCTCTATATAGTACAGCATTGACTTTTACATTTTCTTATTTTCAAGGGAGCAATGTATGTGGAATTAAAGGGAAGCATAATAGTTTAAGATGCATACAATATTATGAAAAAAACAGTTTTAAAAATATTGAAATGAAAAAGTTACAATGTCCTGAAGCTACTATTTGTGAGTATAAAGTCCAGGAGAAGCATTACTTTTACCTTGCCAAGTTCCCCAGTGCGAATAAAGCAGTAAAAGAGGAAGTGAAAATGTCAAGCTGCATCCAATTGCCAGAAAACAGAATGTTTCCCATAATGAAGAGAGCAATCCTTGAATGGAATGGGGATCTTTCAGTTTTCTGGTCATCTCAGAACTCAGACATCATGTGAGAGAATGCAGCAGACAAAGGCCACCCAGAGCCCAACAAACAATCAGCAAGCAACAGAGTGCAAAGCCAAGGAGAATGAGGTCATGTTGAAGGTAGCCTGGACCTAGCATCCCCACTGAATCCATGCTGGGGGCCACTGCAGGGTCTTGCACTGTGCTGAGTAAACAAACCCACCAGCACGTTTGCAAAGGCAGCCTATATGCCAGGAGCACTCCATACACAGTTTGAATCACTAAGCAGATTTCAGCTGTCCAGAGCTGAGTTCTGGCTTCCAGCATACAAAAGATGGGCAGCCAGTAAGCAAAGAAGTAGCTTCTGGTCTTCTTCTCCCAAAGAAAAGACAGCCCTAGAAGTGGAAACTACAAGGCATGGAGCTTTCTGTCGGAAATGGGATTGCCAATGGAAAGATGGAGATGCCAATGGAGATGGAAAGGCAGTAGAAGAAGCGGTGGGAGATAATGTATCCAGGCAGAATCCCTTTTTGGCTAAAATGCCCAGGAGGATTGTCTCCATCAGTGCATCAAATTCTCTGGTGAGTGGACAGATGGGATAAAGGGAAGCCTGCCACAATCTAGGTTTCTGCTCATATTTGCAAATGAAGCAATTATTGCGTAAGAAGACTTGTAAGGACCTCTGCTATTCCTTTTCCCTTTCTCCTCAAGCAGCCCTAAACACACTCAACTGCAGTCATCTTTCTTTATCAAACAGTTAATGCTGGGTACCTGAACACCATCTTCCTTGGTATTTGCTAAACTCTAATTCACTGCAATCCTGTTGCTGGTTTTACTTTTTCAGATGAACTACTAATCCACTATGGTGCATTCCATCCTTGAAAAACAGTAAAATCCTTCATGTTTTAAATCAATAAACATTGAATGACAACCTATTTTCAAGTATTAAATTACCTGTGTATTAAAACATTGATATCAAGTACTGGTCCAGTTGTAAGTCAAACATTTCACAACTCTATATCCTACATTCTCCTCTAATTCTAATCAAGCTTGTCTTCTGGGCACCAGAGACCCATTGTTTCCATCAGGAAAGAGAAAATATTTGACTTCTCCCATAGAAAAAAAGCAAAGTAATTTCACAGAATGTTTTCTAAGAAAAAATTTGCTTTACAGCACCAAAACATCCTGGATCAGAAATATCCCAGAGAGGAGGTGGATTCCTCGTCCCTGGAGACAATCAAGGTCAGGCTGGAGGGGCTCAGAACAACCTGACCTAGATGTAGGTGACCCTGCTCATTGCAGGGGAGTTGGACAAGATGGCTTTTCCAACTCAAATGATTCTATGATTCTATGAACATATTTAGGGGCTCAGAATTTGGCTAAATATTGCTGCTTGTTACAGCAAAACCAAAAAGTGTATCCTTGCCACAGGAACCGTCTCCCCATTAAATACTACGTCTCCACTACGGATGCACAGATGCACCGGATTTACTGTATGAGTTGCATGCGAGCTGTATGACATGGAAAAAAATAAAGCGCTGTTTTATAACCAGCCTTATTTTGAAAAATGGATAAACCATTCCATAGACACTTCATCATCTTCATTTCCCTCCAGGCAGGTAGATGCAAAAAAAATTATAATCAACGTAAGGTACACAGAGTGCAAAACTGTGACCCTAACAGCTACAGTTTGGCAAAGGGACTGAAAAAAACAGTAATAGAGGGAAGTGTCAGGTGAATTCAAGTGAAAGTTACTACCTGCTTCACCCATAATGTCTTCTGTCTTCGTTATCGGTGCCTTGGATATTGAAGTGATGGCTGCTACTAAACACCTCAGACTAATATCCTTATATTAATCTCTTTTGGTGATACTAGGAAAATGCCTGCAAGCTATTAAGTGCTGAGTTCATGGGAGGATCAGATTTTATATAAGTGAACTAATTTTTCTGGCGCTTTGGCACTTAGCTACAAACATAAGCAGCAAAGTAATATGAAAACATGTGATGGTGGTTTATTAAAAGACTTACAGCTGAAGAACATGAATGCCACCTTTTTGTCCCTACACATGATGCAGCAGCCCCTCTCCTAAAGCTCTCTGAAGGCAGAGAATCCAGAATAACAGCTGAATTCTCAAATCAAAAAGCCAATGAACTGGAATGTTCCCCTCAAAAGAGATGACGGTGGCTCTATTGAAATGGCTCTTTGAGACATGGCTGGCTCCCAGAGTGCGGTGGGGGAGCCAGCCATCTCTTGGAACAGAGTTGGCATAAATGAGTAGCAGTGAGTAGCAGTGTCTATGCCAGGCCTCTTGTCATCTGCCGACCGTGTTGCTGGGATGCTCAGTCTCAGGACCCTTGAATTGAGGAACCCCGTTGTCCCTGAGCCAGTGGCTTCATTCTGTCTCGTTCAGAACAAGGAATCAGCAGGAGCATAACCAGGATTTTCAAAAAAGTACTTGGTGGGGCACAATGAAAGGCAGGCAGCACTGCCAACCACTGTTGCTTGAAACAAAGCTCTTGTGATAGCATCTACTCTGCTGGGAATGAGCGTGAGCACCAGCCAAGCTTGCATTCCAACAGACTGTAGGGGTATTAGAGCAAAAAAGACATCAGATGTGCTGAAAGGAAGATCATTGTGCTCTTGCCAGTCTGTCTGATGTAGGTTAGCTGCTGTATTTACAGGTGCCTCGGTCTATGGAAAAATGAAATAACTGAGTAACTGCAAAGGCATCACCACTCTTATCTAGTAAAATAAACTGGTAACTAGCACACTGTGCACACAGACTGTTGGGCATCTCTAGCAAGTAGTCATGTGATCGTAAACCTTACAGAACAAAAAGAAACAGAGCACTAGAAGAAACCTATGTTTGTTTCACTACAGAGTATACCTTACACAAACTTTGCATCCAAATCTAGCAATAAATCTTCATTGCAAATTACCAAGTTGCACATCAACGATAGCTTTAGTTTTGGAGAAAATTGCATATAAGAGATGGAATTATTTGCAAAGTCGGATGAAGTGTCAGTGATCATATCCTTACCGTGTGATAAAAGGGTATTTCACTGAGCCTCAGGACACAGAGTAACAGCATGGTCCCTCTTGTGCTCTCACACGGGGAAAGGTCAGCTAGCTAGAGACATATTTACTTTTGGAACATTCAACTACATAATATGCCAGCTGGGAAAAAAGCATTGAGTGACTCAGAGGGAAAAGCATTTACAGCCCCAGCACGAACTGAAGGGTCAATAATGAGAAATGGTTGAAGACAACTCAACCAGCTGATCTGTGCCCACTGCTCCAAAAAAGAAAAAAAAGCCCCAGAGTTCCCAAAGTAGGGAGGATTCCCCAAAGCATTTAAGTCAACTCCTTATTTCACAGATGAAAAGGTGCGTGCACATTCAGGTTACCATGGAGAAAAGTATATCTTTGCCCTCTCCTACTTCTGGATTTCAGGCTTTGAACTTCATATTAACCCAGGGCATTGTTTTACCTTCGCCTGCTCTTCACCATAACACAGATGGGCCTGAAACTGGAAAGGGAAACCATTTACTGAGAGTCCACAGGGTTAGATCCAACCCCCAAGGCTTACACTAAAACTCTCAAACCTTTGATATGGTTAAACATGTTATAGCACTTTGTGGGACAGCTGTTTTTCTAACGTTAGATCAAGTTCTGAAGCCTGACCGCTCAGCCCATAGTCTGAGGTCTTTCAGAACAAGTAGCACTTTTTTTTTCCCCATGAAGAGTGCCAAAGTAACAGAATTTGTATGAAGGGAGACAAGAATGTGATGCTGGATTCCAAGCCATATTGTATAGGTTAGGTCTAACCCACAACCCAACTCATTTGGCAATGTTTTTTTTTCTAATTGAGATATATAGTCCAGCATGAATGAAATAATTCTGTAGTTAAAGAGGACACTAAAAAGGTTTTGCTTTGTTTTTTCCAACCGATGTCTCAAATTCATTTTATAGTAGTAGAAGTCTGATTAGAGGATGATGTCATTGTTTGGAGTAACTTCATTCCATCATCAGATGAACGAAGCTAATAGACAAGAGAAGAGTAGCAGTGTTCTTAGCTGAAATTAATACTTCTAGCACTTAATGTTAAAACAGGTAATATTCTCCTAATATTTACTTCAATCTGTGCTTTCTGTCCATACACACATTAGTGCCTGGACATCAATCAATTAGTAACTAAAAGAGAGACCTGTAAGGATATAATTAATATTTTAAAAATAAAAAATAATTGTTTGTTACATTGTTTTCTTTAATCTTAAGTTTTGTTGTTGGAAACCAAACGTAATGTCTCCAACAAACATTGCTCAAGACCTTGTGATACTCATCTGACTGCTATTCTGTAAGGGTTTCACAAAAATGAGCAAGTATTGGACCAGTATAGAAAAGACACTAAAAATGGTACCTTCTTGCTCCTCGTGCATCAAAACAGCAGGGTAAGTGAGCTTCAGAGCTGAAGCATTCACTGTGATTTCCCAAATGCTTCAAAAGCGCGTTGCAGAGCACGCCATGAGCACCCCCTGCCCCACCAACCATGAAACCCAGGGCTCATGTAGGACTTGGGGAGGGAGGTGAACTTCCGTATATCCCCTCCACACACAGTCAAGACATTGGCAGGGTGCTCATCCAGAGCCAGAATTTAGGACTCATTCTTGGATCCCATGGTTTAGATGCAGTCTGTCTTTCTTCGCTTCATAGACGAGAACAGCTGCTCGCTCCTAGCCCATAGAGAAAACGCTGATCTGAGAAAATGAGCTAAATTCTATTCCAAGTATTGCTTTATCAATAAAATTTTCTGTTAATAACATTGGAACAGAAAAGATCTCATGGGTCATTGAATTTGAGTTCCTTTATCAGGGAAACAACATCACAAAATCTCTTTCATAGAATTATCGAGCATGGTCATATAATAAGCTAAATTGTTTGTTGCCACCACTCTTCCTGGGACACTTTTCCAGAATCCGTTTCTATTTTCTAGCTTTAATTTATACAGCCCTGGAGATTTTTATTACAAACAGTGATAAGCAAGCCAAGCAGAGCTTAGTTTAATTCTTGCAACCAGCGTGAGCGAAGAAGAAAAGTCATTAGCAGAATATATCTCTTGGGAAGTATGCAAGTACGAATTCAAAGGTATAAGAGAAAACAAGCATCAGCTGTTCTCATATTGATCACTGGCAGGTGTTAATTGAATTTTCTGGACTTATGTAAACTTTGATCTGGTTTGGTTTATTACCAGGAATACGGTCCTGCTATTGAAGATGGGGGAAGTTAAACTTCCAGCTCTCTTCTCTGTACCCAGCCAAGAAAGTGCACTTCAGATTTATGGGGCCCAAAGAACTTAGTAATGTTTATGAGGACCATTATGTACATTTTTAGATAGAATCCAGTCTAGAAAATGTTCTGATTACAAATATTGTTTCTTATTTACAATAGAAGGGGGCACACATTTTCACAGATGATAACCGTCCTTTGGTTAGAACCAATTCTAGCTGCACACCAGTAAGGATATAACATCTCAAATTTAGGTTTAATTTCTGACTTTACAAGCGACTCAGTCTGTGTTCTCACACCAGTCCCTTATCCTCTTTCTGTCTCCATTTCCTCATCTTTAAAATATGGGTAATAATACTTCTGCATCTTCTGCATCCCTCGAGTGCTTCTTATGCTTAATTAATTCAACACTTACAAAGTGCTTTCTGATCCAGAGATGAAAGAGCTACACGTATCCCAAAGACACAGTTTCAGAACATTTGTAAGTAAATAAAACTGTACCTTCTAGCTCTTATTTTTAATACAGAATTGGAATGACCTGGCCTCAAGTGATCTTCTCTCATGGAAAAGGCACTGGGAGGTGGTCCGTGGCCAGCGTTTTCTCCCAGGTCAGTAGTTCTCTCTTGCCTGGGAAATGTGAGAGCGTGGCTGCAGGCCAGCCTTCTGCTGCACAAGGGGAGGGAGTTGAAGCACCAGGCCTCTGGCCAGTACTTGCCAACCATAGCTGTGCTTTTCTCATGGAAAGTGAATGGGAAAACGCATGCGTAAGCCAAGGGGTTTTGCTCAGCTGAGAGCTCTGCAGCTGTCCTGCTAGGAAATGAACACGACACAGGGCAGAGAGCTGTACAAGAGCTCAGGGGCCCCTTGTATCTCGAAGGAAGGGGAAACAGAGGTCAACAGCTCTGGCCAGTCATGCACTTCCCCAGGGCTACAGCTCTGCAAATCAGATTGCTGCAGGGAGAACATTTTTTGGAGCTGACACTTCACTACAAGGCCAAAGATGGGAAGCCCGATACCCAGACCAAGGTTTTTCAGCCAGGTCAGTGTCTGCTATTTTCAGCTGCATACGGATGTGGAGTAGGGAATCAATAAGAACTACCACTTCTTAGTCAGGAAGGGTCTATTACCCACTAAGCTGAAAGTAACCAGGACAACTAGGATGCTATTATCCTGCAATGCATTTGTTAACGTTGGCTTTGCTCCTACACATTATGGTGAAAATTTATTGGAAGGCAGTTTTTGGCTAGCCACAAGTTTCTGAAAAATGAAAGAAGGCTTTCTCATAGAAAAAGGGTGGTCAAGCAGACTTGGGAAGCCCGAGGTCCATTCCTTACCCTACCAGAGGCATAGGTGTTGTGTTTCCATAGAATGACTCATAGAAGCACAAAGCAGCTTGCATGGCATTGAGTCACTCCATCTCTGCATCTCACTCCCTGATGTGCAAAATGGGAGACAATAGGAAAGTGTCACAGGGACTGTGAGATAATTCCATGCTGGAGGAAAGGGATCCATATGTGTTACTAAAATAAGTGACAGCTTGGAGTAGGGCTATTTTGGGACAACAGAGCTGTGCCAGCTTTGCATGCAACTGCCTCCATCACAGAAGAAATCTATAAATTAAAAAAAATGTGTAGGCACATGCATACTCATCTGTATGTTATGTTTCTCAGGCAGATGATTTTGGTTTATCTCAGATCGCTTGGGTGATAACATTCAGAAATTCTGGCAGCTACTGAACTGTACTTTTTAACGGCGCAGAGAGCGCTGTGAGACACCGCTGGATAGATCAAGAGTTACAGCATTATGGGCTGGTAGTCTTCGGGGTGAGATGCAGAGAACAGGACATTGCTTTGGTGGCTACCTGTGGTGCAAGTGAGGAGAACATCAGTGCCAGACACAGGATCAGAGCGGCATGGTGAAGAACTGGTGATGCTGAAAAAGAGCCAGCGATGATGACTGTCTCATCTCAATCAGCTTCTAGCTGAGGCTCTGAACGCTGGGCTTCACTACCGCATGTACCTTTTGTTGGCTTACGCCCTTCTGCAGATCTAACTTTTTATGCCTACCTATGAATGATAAAAGCTCTGACATGTATAGCTATGAAACCAAGAGCATTTGGGGCAAGTAAATAGCTTATAGCTGTGTGCCATAATTAAGGTCTGCACAATCTCATTTTCCCTTGTAATGCACATCCATGCCCCAGCCTGTGCCATAACCCAAGCAGTAGGGAGAAAGAAGCCACCAGATGGGATCACTTGAACTTGTAAACAGACTTTCATCAACTAGAGATGAGAGCAGGACACACGGGTTGCTAAATATACATGTCTGGCACTCATTATCTAGGAATGGTTGAGATGTTTACTGAGATGCAAACCTGGCAATTGGGCTTGTGCTCTGACAATAGGGATTCAGGTCTGATTTGATAAGCAACCCAGAGTTTCACCCTATAAACTGGTCTTTGCTATCTAGCAACAGTCATGTATTCATACTTATACACCTATGCAACATTTCTTGTTGCTGTTTGAATTAGAAATGTCACAGTGATGTCCGCTGCCCCCTAAATCCATGAACAGGTGCAGAAATTAGAGCATGCTGACAAACCAACCAACTTTTCGAAGTATCAAAAATATGAATGTGTGTTAAACTGCTTTACATCTTCCTAATTATTTGCTCTTACTTATGGACAATTCCTATACTTCTACACCAGTAAATACAATATATGTGTACATGAAAGATGATTTATTAGACTGAAATACTACAGTCACCATGATTTGCATCCAGGGCTTAAGTCCAGCAGGTGCCAAGCACCACAGCCTGGCGTAACAAGAAATGAAATATACACTTGAAGAGAATGAATGTGCTCACATATGCCAGTGCAATGTAGATTCAAATCAGGGACAGCTGGGATGGATCACTGTAACGGGCATAAATTGCAGGGTTTTGATCATGGGGGACTGCAGAGGTGACTTCTGCAAGAGCAGCGAGGTGTTGCAACAGGCTGCCCAGGGAGGTGGGAGTCACTGTCCCTGGAGGTATTCAAGAACTTTGTGGATGTGGCACCAAGGGAAGCAGTCAGTTGGAATGGTGGGGATGGGTTGGATTAGGTGACCTTAATGGTCTTTTCCAACCTTAATGATTCTATCATTCTGTGATCTGTGTGGGTGGAGATGCAGGGCTGCACTGGGCTAGTCATGGGCACATCTGCAATGACTCTGAAACAGACAGCCCTGATCCACCATGTTTCAGAAGAGAGCCAACAAGAGGATTTCCTATCACCAAACAAGGAGGGATGCCAGAGAAGGAGGGGTGTCAAAGCAGGAGCAGAGCAAGAAGAGATGTAGATGGCAAGAGTGACAACAGAGCAGGGAAGATGAGTCCCTAGTGGGGTGCAATCAAGGCCAATGAGGAGATGCTCAAGCAGGGGTGAGAGGAGGCTTTAGAGCAGGTTTGCCTCTGAGGGAACAGCGACTCATGGAGGAAATTCATCAGAGCAGCTGAGTAACAAACAAGGAGCAGTGAGGAAAAGCAATAACCATGCATTGACCCTGCCTCCTGCACTGCCTATGGTCCCACCAAAGGGATGGGATATAAGATGTGGTAAGGGGACAGGAGACTGGGAAAGGGGAGGAGAGAGTTCACAGAAGCACATGGTGCTTTTCCTGCTTGTTTGTGGTTTGTATTTATAAATACCATAACAAAGAACTGAAGGTTCACATTAATTATTATGAAATAAATTCTGTGAAATTCTCTAGCCCAAGGTATTTTTTGTTTGCAACACTTGGATAACTAAAGAATCAACTCAGACTTTTACTCTCAAACTGAAATAATCTCCAGCTCAGTAAAAAGAAGAAACTTTCCCTTCTGCTATCTTCATGCATCTACCATGCTTACCGCAGATCCAAGCAGGCCTGCATTTTATGGATTGGACAATGCCCAACAACTATGGGAATTAAAAGATAATAACGCGCTAAAACACAGACTGCCAGAGCTAGACACAGGGGACATGAAATGTTTTTTCCTCACTCTCCAGCTGCTTTGAATTCAGCTGAAACACAGCATCTTTCTGAGAAACCCAGCAAAAATGGCTTGTAGCAAACAAGGTTGGCCCACCTGCTGCTTTCTCAAGACTTGGCCAGATGGGGACAGGGATAAGGGGCTTTTTGAGAAGGGAGCCATGTTGCTTTTCATGACAGGAAGTGGAAAAAAGGGTAGGAAGTGGGGGGCTGTGCTGATTCTCAGATGCTGCTGGCCCTCCCCCAGACTCTCATCGCAGGGTGCTGGAGCCAGACAAACGTGAAAAAGCATAGACTTTCTCCTCCCCTCCAACTTCATTTCCATTAGCACATCAGGAGCTCCCCATGACCAGACTGAGCAGCTTAAAGGCAATGAGAGGTCCAAGCACAGCCCTGTGTGTTGTCAAGCATTCAGAACAGTTGGATAGGCCTTGGAGCCTTCCATTTTTTCCATCCTAAACACCAGCGTATTGCAAGTGCTAATGGCAGAAAATTCCTGTGGTTGGTTTACAGGCAAACCATTGCTAATTCACAAAGGGTGCCCAATTTCAACTCTGGTTGCCTTGCCAGTTGATCCACACAGCTCCATACAGAACAAATACTGGGACACACACATTATGCGTGCATAATTAAACATCAGCAAGGCTGAGGAATGCGGATCCTCTTTACCTCAGTAACTCCCCTTTCACATCAAAATTACCTGATTATACTTACATCAGCTGCACATACCAGCTGACACACAGTCTCCAGGTAGACTGCCTCTCAGAACACTGATATGAGAGCATAATCAAGAAGACAGACTTTAACTCATCTTCTCCAAAACATGGAAACACACAAGCTCATTTGTGTAATAAAATCTTCTCCTTTTTAATATGGTCTCTTTGTTAGGTATGTTGAGTCTAGTACACCACTGTCCTCTTCAACTTTACTGGCTTATTTGTTTTGTGCAAAGTAGCACAGCACAGCTGTTCTTTATGGACTGAAACTTCTACCTGGCACTGAAATGATCCTTGGCTTTGTTTTATAAAGCTGTGGAAAACCTCAACCTGTGATTATTTTTTTAGCTTTAAAAATGACTTTTGTTTTCACATGCCTTTAGCGTTCTTTAATTGTGCTAGGGATTTAGCTGTATAATTTCCCTGTGTTGATCTGGAAACTGCTCTTTCTGCCATAAGATCCATGTGTGCTCTTACAGAATGGAAAGTTCCAGTTTGTGATTCAAAAGCTGCCATTCAATTAGATATGGACATTTTGACTTCAGTCTGGCAAAAACACTGCAGTGATTTCCCAACATCACAGATGCTTTATCTGCACACAAACCCTCCAGATGCTCATGCTGTCACATACATACTTTTGAAGGCTGTCCAGCAATGCTCCAAGATCCTAAAAGCATTTACAAAATCTAGCTCAACTGCACTCATCAGCAGAGAAATCACACTGAAATATGAGTGAGGACACTGCAATGAAAGCAATGACCATGATGGGCAGGCATCAGCGGGAACTGAGAACCTCTGGACAGTTAGCTCAGGGTGGAAAGGGACCTCCATTGGTCCCAACTGTTTTGTCCTTCAGTCCAACAACCATCATTTAATTTTAAAGAAAGACAAGAGTAGGCTCAAAGCCTACTCATGATTGCAGAGGGCCTGACTCAAAGCCCTCTGCAGTCATAAAGAAAATACCACTGCTGTAGATGGTGCTGGTGTAGACCTGTGATGTGTCTCTGACAAAACATCACATAAAAGGACATGATAAAACTCAATATATTGTCAAATTTCAATTGAAAAACCATTTTATACCATTTTTAATTTTGCTTGTAGCCCTTTCTGTTTGTTTCAAATTTTGCTTCTTAGGTCCATAACCAAAACCTTACAGAACAGAGCATTACTGTGCTCAGCTGCGAGAAATATTCATCACATATACTCCCACAGCCTTGCCCAAATCTCACTCTGTGTTTCTTTGGATCCCCTAAGAAAGACCACAGCCTCGTTCTAGTAAGTAAAGGGGAAAAAAGTGTTTGCTTACCACAACGAGCAAGACTCGAGAGAAAAAAAATGTTGCCTGCACTTACATATGGGAAACAGGCAGTCTCCACTGGGCCTTCTCTGCAAGGAAAGACCAAACCAAGCAGATTTTCCCCTGCAGCAACAGAAATTACTGCCAAACCACCCCCACTGAGACTGACCCTCCATTTAAGTCATCTTCCAGTAGAGGAGAGGAGCAGCCCATTGCCCTGCTCAGTGCCAGCTAGACTGAGATAGATTTTCTGCTCATCATTTTCTAAGCTCTGTTTCTGTCAGTGGGAAGGACTCAGGAGCATCCTGCAGGCTGTTCAGTAAAGGAGGGTGGGGTTTCTCTGAAAAAGAAGTGATGAGCTATCAGAATCAGCCAAATCACTTAAGAGCAACATTTAGAGGAGTTTAGGGAATTACAAGAAGTTTGGTTCAAAATTTCTTTCGATGCAGTATGCTGAGAGAGAAATAGTATCTGGTGGAAATACCAATTCAGCAAAACGTTAAGTGGGCACTTAATGTAAAGTTAAATATAACATTAAAATTAATTGAGGACAAATATAATCCACAAAATTCCCAGGAGTCCTTTCCCCTATTTCTTTGCATGGAATTATTGCTTACCTGACACAAGAAACCACCGCACTGAATCTAGTCCCATTTTTTCCCTTCCAGGAATGGGACAGAATCTATTTCTTTTCCCCCAGAAAAAATGCTTTTAGGTTAAAAAAAAAAATCTTCCCCAGCCTCCTGCTTATGTACAAGATGTAGGAAGGATTATGTACAAGGGGTTATACCATGGACTTAACAGATACTCATAGTTACATAAGTGTTTTCCCAAATCAGAATTTAGAAGAGAAACTGGAACAAGCAGTAGAACGCTAATTATAGCCTACTGAAGTCACTGAAGTTGGCCTGGCACTACCATGGCTGAATTTGATCTGGCATGAGCACATATTGAGTGTTTGTTTTAAAAGCACACGAGCACAGAGCTGTACTCAAAAGGAGAAAATTAGTATACTTTGATATATTCTCGTCTCAGAACACTGCCCAGGTTCTGAAGTAATAAGTTTGATACAATCTCTCAGATTCATCTATGCCACCCTGTGTTCTTTAGAGGCATAGGGAAAAAATATGTTCCAAAGCAAGAATAATAAATTTTGGATCTGTAAAATTTTAGATCCCAGGAGAGTAGCTATGCATGCAGATATGAAGTAGAACTGAGATGAATGCTAACCTCATCAACCTCAAGTGAGCCCAAAGGTGGGAAATCTTTTCTTTGCTGAGTGTCAGACACCCTCTAGCCCAGTAGCACTCACCTAAAAGTAAAGCGAAAACAAATCCACAACATGAAATTATGACATGGATCACAGCCAGCCAACAGCCCTTCCCTGCCATAAACTAAACTTGGTGGAACATGAATCTTATCACAGAATCATACAATTGTTGGAGTTGGAAGGGGCCCTTAAGGGTCATCCAGTCCAACCCCCCTGCAATGAATAGGGACACCTACAGCTATATAAAGTTGCTCAGAGCCCCTCCTGCCTGACACTGAGTGTCTCCATGGATGGGGCATCCACTGCCTCTGTGGGCAAACTGTGCCAGCATCTCACCACTCTTATCATAAGAAACTTCTTCCCTACATCCAGTCTAAATATCCCCTCTTTAAGCCTGAAACCATTTCCCCAAATCCTATCACAACAGGCCCTTCTAAAGAGTCTGTCCCCCTCTTATAGCCCCATCCTTTAAACACTAAACTGTAACTACCTAAAGCTTAACGCACATATACCACACACTGTAAAAACCAACTTCCATAGTGGAGCACTACAGATTCTGAAATGGCCTACTCTTTTATAAGTCCTGTACTGTTCACAGCCTTGTTTATGGAATGTGTTGTGCAAAGACTTTTGGCAGAGTTAAAAGCAAACAACATGATTTAACTAACATACGGACTTCAGAATGATAGGTAAGATTTGTTCCATTCTTCTGATGTAATTCCTTTATTTGCCCTATTTACAAAGTTGGAAGAATAACTCTCATTCTGCCCTTCTGCTTCAGTAGGCTGCTATGTACCATACATACAGTACACTGAATATGCAAAGCAGCATTCAACTGTGATATCTGGTATCATATTCAGTAATCGGCAAGTTACGTTCCTTTAAATTCCAACTAGCTTTACTGGAAAATTATTTGCTTCAGAAAAATTCGGTCTGGCACTTTCAAAACCTGAATTGTGTGGCAACTTTGTTTTCGTCCCATCTTTTATTGGTTTGTTAAGCCGTTTCATATAGCGTTAATGATGCAAACCGTCTTGTTTAATGCTTTGATGTTGCCTAATATGTTATTGCCCTGGTCTTCAGAATAAAGCACTTCTGATACCCCTCTTTCAAAAAAGATTATCACTATTACATTTTTATTACATAAGTTTCAAAAATACGCTGTCTCAGAACAAGTAATTTATAGATGAACTAATACTGCAACAGCTTCTAAACATCTCCACATTGTTCCAGAGCACTGGTCCAAGACATCGCAGCACGAATTTTACAAGCTCTCATGTTTGGGACAAGTACTGTGATTTATCCACACTACAATGTCTCTCTTCAACAGCCAAGCAGAGTACAGTACAACACAGTGTCACCACAGCATCAGCACACTGGAATGCTGAATTTATTTGCACAAGAATGTTCCAGGCAGAAGCTTTCCAATGAAAGAGACAGCATAGTTTTGGGGGTAACCCTTACTGGAACAGAGCTCCTTGTTCAGCGTCAAGAGAAAGTGACATTTCTGATTCTGACAGGACTCTTGACTGTAAAAACATGGGTTGGAGCAAGTGGCAGAGGCAAACTGAGCTGCTCTGGGGAAATACCGCAATGCTTTCTTACAGAGGCAACTAACTGGCTGGTGGGACACCAGTGGGACCACCCCGAGATCTCAGCAACATTTTCCCTGACCAGTGCTACCAATAAATGTAGCCCTGTATTTCTTACTGGAGGTCAGAGAAAGAACGGGAATAAGTTAAGCACCCAGAATTCCTGCATGGTGGCATGGAAGCATGCCAGAGGTACTGCATTTCATGTACTTGTAGCTCCCAAACCACCTCTCAGAGCACCCTCAGTAATACACTTACTTCAACTAGAAGTTTCCTCTTCCACAAGTAGTCCTTCAGTTCCAGCAGCTAATTACAAAACCTCCTTGGCACCAGAACTGTTGCGATGCACTGCAAATCCATGGACTCCCTTCAGGCAGATGTTTATGGCATCACAGTCCCAGCTCAGGTTTAACATTGCTGCTGATGTCTCTATATTGTTCCTACTGAACGTAGCAGCCCTTTGGGCTTCATTTAGATTCTGAATGGTTTATAGGGAGGTAGATATTTTCACATGCCCCAAGAGCAGACAGTGCAGAGGTCCATGAGAAGACAAACAAACCAACGCTAATTCTAGAAATGCACACTGGACGTGGTTACATGATTAATATACATAAAAATACAACATAAGGCTTGTATAGTAGGGTTGTTAGAAGGTAACTGTCTATCAGAAAGACCTTTGTTTTCATAGATTTTACTATGTTTATTTTTTCTAAGAAATAAGCAAAATTATATTAATCAATCTAAAGTATTTTTTTTCCCCCACACATCTCCAAAATAGTAGTATTTTTTTTAATCAATTTTCTCCACTATTCCAGATTATTCAGATTATTATCCAGATTGTGAGAATTGTTCCACCAGTTCTAGTAACAGAATTGTTCACCTCAAGGCTGTTTCTTTCTGCACAATCTCTAGCTTGTGTTAGGATATTACATGAAAGACATTTATATTTGACATTTCATAGAGGCTTATCTTTATATTTCCATTTCAAGCCACCTCATTCAAACCAGTTGAGATTATCCCAAATCCACAATGGTTAGGAATGCTTCTTCACAGAGCTGGTCAAGCAAAGCCCTCCATTTTCTATTTTTAAGACTGCTTCCTTGTCTGCATCTTAGAGCCTCTTTGACCTGTTTGTTTCTTTCATCTTCTCAGAAGACTTTTCCCAGAGGAAGGAAAGCTCCCTTGGCTTGAGCTCCAGTGCAATGGAGACAGTGCAGAGAAGGGCAGGGAATGCAGAATTCTTCTGGCAACAGCTGGATTAAAACGAGTGTTTAATCACAGCCTCTGAGTTTAGATGTAAGGCAAAGAGATACAGTACAGTCTGAGCTAACCGAATGCTATCAGGTCACTGAAATGAGAGGACTTCTGTTGCCCCGTGCCCACCTACGCATCCTTGCCTCTTCCCCTGCCCTAGCTTTGATGCTCATCTCACTTCTCCACAAGTCAGTTCAGCTTCCTGAAATTCAAGAAAACAAGCTCCGCAAAGAATGAATAGTTCTCCACAGAGCTAAGAGGTGGGTTAAGGTAACAACACAGTGACTGCCATCCACATCAGTGATGCTTTTAGCCAATGTTTACAAGGAAGGCTTGGTAGTGGGGCAGAACTAGGCCCTACAGAAGGGACACCAAACAAAGAGCCCTTCAGAGACTGTGCTTTGTTTAACTTTTGGTTTGAGTACGAAGCCATAGAGAGTGCAGCTGTATCTTCAACCACAAGATGGTGCCAAAAGCATTCACTATGAAGTGATGCTTATTGAAACCATCAACCAAAGGCCACTGGCAAATCTGCTTTGCTTAAATCCTTTCTGCTAAAATTAAGACAACATGAATGAAAATTTAATGACCAAATCAACTATAATTCACATGCATCACGAACACATCTTAATTTCTCTCCACAGTCTCAGGAAAATCCTGTTTTTTTTTCTTCCTAGGCTTCCTTCCTCTTTAGTGCAATAACCTCAACCTATAGAAGCTGTGTATATTTAATTAAAGCACGTATCTTTAAAACCATACTCTCTGCCTATCCTCAATGCTGTTATAGCACATTCAAGTGTGTTTTGATTATGCTGACCTCATTAAAATATAGTGAGTAATGTAACTTTGAAACTACTGAAGGCTGTGGATGCCCCATCCCTAAAGGCATTCAAGGCCAGGCTGGATGTGGCTCTGGGCAGCCTGGTCTGGTGGTTGGCAACCCTGCACATAGCAGGGGGGTTGGAACTGGATGAGCATTGTGGTCCTTATCAACCCAGGCCATTCTATGATTCTATGGTTCTATTATACTGAAATGAATTATCTCTTTAGTGGGCATTACAGATGACCATCTTTCTCACACCTGTTAAAAGAAAAAGATATTCTTGCCAGATTGCAGCGCTATGTATGGGAATAAGATGTTTGTAAAATACATTTCTTAAAATCAGCCATGGTCACTGAAGGCAGACAGATCACTCAGGGGCTAAGAAGGCTGCACAGGCCGAAGTACAGGGAAGAGAGGCAAGGCCCTCCATGTTAGTTGCCTCACTGATACCTTAATTCCAGCCATTAACACTGTTCAGGCTGCAAATGCCACAGCATGGGGACTGCCCTCTATGGCATGTGGACCTCCAGTGAGCCCTTAGGTCCTGGTGAAACAATAAACAAAGTAGTTGAGAGAACTGCTATGAAAACATGGAAGAGTATAGCTGTCATTATATGAAGAACATATAGGATCTAGCAAAAAGAACACTAAAATAGGTTTCTTGTGCATATTTTGTGGCCTAGCCTCACATGTGAGAAAGCTGGTAATCACTTTTAAAGCAACTAAGTCAGCTACGGACTGAGAGAAGAGAAAGGCACATTTCTTTCCTTTCACAAACAGCTTCGGAAAACACCTCCACTTTTTAGAGAGGGCAGCATTTACACTTTTCATATGATTTCAGTCTTCATGAAATCAGCTCTGACGCAGCCTAAGCCTTAGCTCATTAACGAAGGGTGTTTTGTTTTTCCCCTGAGACCTTCTGAAATTGAGATGCTCCTGATTAATTTAGTCTTGGTGACCACTGTGGCAGGAACACAGTTTCTGTCCACACAGATAGAATCTTCAAACAGGGACAGGAGAGCTGAAACCACAAAGTAATTCAGTGGCAGGGGCGTATGGCAAACACACACAGGTATACAGATTGTAAGGTATACAGGTATAGGACCAGAGAGATTAACACATTTACAAAAAAGTAATGAAATAAAGAGCTTACCCGTATCCTGGGCTCACGCAAGGGCTCCAAAAAGGATAATCACCAGATAGAGATCCTTCCTCCTGGGGAGTCAGCCCTTAAATGGGGTCTAGGAGGGGGGCAGCCAGGCTCCACCCCTTCCGGTCACTCAGGTGAAATTGCATTCACCTGTGCCCCTGCAGCTGACTGAGCGCTCGCCTCAGGTGGTCTATCAGAGGTTCAGGCCGTTACAGAATCACAGAATGGCCTGGGTTGGAAAGGA
>PPHD01003046.1:0-15649 GCA_002909625.1 Bambusicola thoracicus
TTTTTCCCGACAAACAGCCTCAAGATCAAAAATTATTTTTAGATTTCCACCTTCTAAAGGAATCATGTCCATAAGGCTTGGTCTGTAGCTGCCAATTCAAGCTTGGTTGGTGATGCTGTCAGGCAACACAGCATTCATACATCTACCTACACTGGTGAAGTAGTTATAACATTTCTTGGTTTCTGGGTTCTAGGTTTGGCCTCTCCCAGGCAGTTACAGTCTCCCATTACCTTTTCCAGCACAGTTTGGTCTCCAAAGACTGTGTTATATAGTTCATACGCAGGATCCCAGTTTTGGAGGCTCACTAGTAGGCAGTTCACTAACAGTCACTTAGGTTAGTGGAATTGGCCTCCATGCCTCAGAATACTCTAAAACACTTCCAATTTACCAGACCAGAAATAATGTACTTACTCCAAAACAGAAAATATTCTTGTTTTAGTAGTACTACTAATGTTTACACAAACTCTAGCAGTTTTGCATATACGCACACAAGTCCAACTCCTCATAATTTGCATACACAGTCAGGGTCAAATCATGCCTATGATGAATGACATGATAACAGCATGTAGCTCCATATTCCATACAGTTTTGCAGTTTCAAAGATATGGTTTCCTGCAACAAGTTGTTTTATCAAAACAAATTAAAAATAAAAATAAAAAATTGATTGACATGACCATTTTAATACTGTTTGTACATTTGGTACTAGTATAGCAAGTCTGAAACTTTGACATATAGACCAACACTCTTCAAATGAGATGTGGAGAAAAAAAGCAACTCACGTTATCTGAAGATTTTGATGTTTTCATTTCATCTTACCCATTTTCATGTCAAGCACTGAAAATCATTTAACGTAAATACAATTCTAGACATGGCCTCCTTCTGGAGAAGGAAGCTTTCTGACCATGGTTTTAGTCAAGATTTCAGTGGAGGTCGCTTTATATCAAGTAAGGAACTCCACTAACAATTTAAATGAGTGGTATGAAACAGGAAAGAGAAACAGCAAAATAGTAGTCCTGGTTACATGAATTCTTGCCACTACTCTTTTAATAAATGTAGAGAATGCTATTACTGATGATGAGATAACTTCTAAGTAGCCTGAACTGTGCAGATGAAATCAGTATTACTCCTGGTATGCAATGAAGAAACTTGCTGATAGTAGCAGTATGTAAGGAAAAGCAGCAGGAAAGAGAAAAAATGTATAATTTGTAGGGATTCAAAACATACATCAGGGTTTAATATCTGAAACTGCAGTGCAGATGCAAATGTAGCATTTAAAATTTAAACAAATACTTCAGATGCTTCTAGATATGTTATAGTCTGAAGTTATTTTGTGCACATTTCCACATGCTTTCAAAAAGTTAAAAAAAAAAGATATTAAAAAAATCAAAACTTCACATAAACTGAACCCAACTGCTTCATCAGTCATCTCTGTAGCTGTAGCATATTTCCCTTGAGTGTTTCAAAGCCATAGAAACAAGAGAGCATCTCTTGCTACCTCCACAAAATAATGCATTTTATTGGTCAGCAATGTAATGTATGTATCTATACATCCAGTTTCAGACACAATCAGAGATGCTGGCAGTGACCACCTTCTGTCTCTATCACAAATTACCAATCTTCTGAAGGAAAAGGACTTTCACTTTCTGCCCTCTTCTGATGTGAAGTACAAATTATCCATGCTGTTCAACATGACAACATGTTGGGTTTGTATTGTACTGTATTGTATTGTTTTATTTTGTTTTGTTTAAAATATTGTTGTAATCGAGTAAATGTGTGTATGTACATATAAATCTACACTTACCAGTGACTACTGGAACTTAAAATCATTGTGATGGGAGTTTTTAGAGGACTGATAAATAAAAATAAAACTTCAGCAGACTGGCATTCATTACTGTGAACCACACTGTGCCTGTGGTTGGCTCTTACACATATTCCCACAACATATCTTTACATATACAAAACTGAGGCCAGGCTCTTCTTCGCCCATGCATAGTGAAAGGAAAAGGAGCATAGGAAGTTCCATACAAACATGTGGAAGAATTTCTTTATAGTAAGGGTGATGGAGCACTGGAACCGGTTCTCCAGAGAGGTTGTGGAATATCCTTCTATGGAGATATTCAAGACTTGTCTGGATACCTACCTGTGTGACCTTTTATAGGGTACCTTATTTGCAGAAAGATCAGACTTGATGATCTTGGAGTCCTTTCCAACTCTGCAATTCCATGATTCTATGATTCAGTGAAAACTGACCACCATATCCTGACATGCCTGTGAATGTGGAATAACCGGGAGCTGATGTGCTGATGGATACACTATGTGGTAGTTATGGCTCAAGAGGTCAAGGCTCTCTGGCTTGAGAGCCCTTTGATGAGAAAAGTTCCTCTGGATGTGTGATGCTTTATGCAGCTTTCTTCTCTGCCAGAAACAGATCCCATCTACTCCCAGTGTTGCTTGTCTTGGTTTTGGCTTTGCTAGACACCCTTATGGGAGACTTGTGTACTGCCTATTTACTGTCCCTTGTGATTATTTTGGTCTTTGTTCTTTATCTTGCAAGTTCTGTTACTTGGATTGCTGTTGTTTTCCCATGCTTCCTACTTGCAACTACACATTGTTCATATATTTATGTGAAATACTAATAGATTGTTTTTTGTTATGCCAATATACAAATTTATATATTGTTAGACACAGTATTGTAAAATGCTCCTATTTGGATTCAAAGCAAGCAAATAAGAATTGTATCCTAACTATGACTATACTTTAATGTGCATTCTAAGTCTAACTATGACAATAATTCATAGGTGTCCTAGGCATCTGTTTTGGGTACAAAGCCCACAGTTGCCAGTTGTTGTTGTGGTGACCTGAGATAATACCATTCTCTGTGGAAGAAATAAGCAACTGGAGAGCTGTTCTTCAGATAGCAAGAAGAACAGAATAATTACTGCACCTCAGAAGTATGCTTCAAAACACAATGATTACACTTGTAACACCACTTCTTTTTGTCAGTACAGTCTCACCGTGGCAGTGGTCTGCACATTTTACTGAAATAAAATCTGTTTCGGAGCAGCAAAATAGAGATTATATGAAGATGACATTATACAGGGATTCACTATTCATAAAATGAAGTTATTCTCCCATGTGCCGTAGAAGCTGTTAAATTAAAGAACACAGTAGTTAGTAGCTTTGATGTAGACAAGAAGACAAGAGAGAAGAGGGGGATAAGTGTTATCATCAGCCTGTCTAAGGGAGAAGCGGAAATAACAGAAGCAAGAATAGACTGATTTTGACTTAACTAAAACACTTTTTTCTGCCTTAATGAAATGATTTTCTATGGAATGGAGCTAGCAGCAGAGGGTCTCTGCTTTGATACAGACCAACAAGTGAGAAATGACATGCAAGTATGTTTAAGAAAGCTGACATGACAGCTGGTTACCTAGTCTCTCTACTCCACAGATGTACTTCTGCACAGGGGAAGAAAAGACATCAGTCATATTCTTCAGCCAGAAGGCAGAGTGGGATCATTTCAGGAAAAGTTTTCACAGCTTCTGTGAAGAAAAAAAATGGAAGTCAAGCCAAGAAAAAATTGGATGCTGGGAAAAGCCCAAAAGAGCCTTTCTATGAAGAAAGTTCACTTCCAAGATTACTGATGGGGCTTGCTGGGAAAGCCTTGCGGGAGGTTAGGAGCAGGGGCCACTTGAGCCCACAGACAAAATGGGCCAGGCCACCCACAATGCCCTTCAGCTAGGGCAGGCAATCAGCAGTGTGCAGGAATCTCATTATCATTTCTCTCTTCCCCAGTAAACAAAGTTCCTGTAATCAGTAACACAGAAAGAAAGGTGGATCAGCTGCAGAAAGCTAGGTAGGGCGAGGGGGTTTCTGGAGAGTTAATGAAGGCACATGAGGAAGCACAGTGGAGATCCTTTTGCCTATCTGTTTGCCTCACATGTGGTAGCAAATCTCTGAGACCTCTGTTCCCCAAAAACCTGGGCACATCATCTCATGCACACCACCTCATACAGGTCTGAGATTCCTATTACTCACAGGAAGCAAAATGACGAGAGGTAAATTTGTTCATGGTACCAGCACCTGCCAAAGGATGAACGAACGCTTCAGATGTCCTTGGGACGCCTTAAAAGGCTGCCACTGACAGTAGTAGGAATTACTGACCTACCTCCAATATAAACTTGGCCTTCATGGAATGAGGGATGTGTAATGCATAGTCTGTGACTGCTCTATTGGTGATCTCAGTCTTGACCCAGTGGGTCTAGTCTGAAATTAGTGGGCTTCTAATTGCTTTTTAATTTAAAGCAATTACAAAAGGGGGCACTACCAAACGTCATTTGTACTTGTAGGATCACATACAGAGTTTGACCAGGAAATGCATGTTGGATAATCTTTTTTGTTAGAAAACTTACTCTACCCAAAGCGAATGTAGGAATGCCTGAAATTCAGAATTCAGATGGTAAGATGTGTGGGCATTTTTATCCACAGACCTTTATTTTGCTTGGAATATTGAAGTGAAAAACAGGCTCAACTATTTAGACTGGCTGAAACTTATGATTCATGCTCTTAGCTCTGTGGCATTGTTCTTTATTGTTTTAGCCACTAAGGAAGAGACCATTGTTAAAGGTTAACTGAGCCAAAAAGGCATCTAGAAAGAAAATAAATTCCTGATGCCCCTTCATCTTCCCTTAAAATTTACAGCAGTGTGGAACATGACCTTGAGAAGTCATGTTAACTGACACAATGATGACCATGGGCTTGTGGTCATTGTAGACAGAGATAAGTTGTGTCCAACAACCACTTAGCCGATTGTAAGTCAGATCTCACTAGGGTAAGGCTTTTTCCACAATTGAAACAGCACTTTGTCCCTGCCTAGACACACTGTACAGTCACGGTCATCATTGCATTAGTTAACATGACTTCTCAAGGACATGTTTTAACTTGTCATACTGTTCCAGTGAAGTCAAGCCCACTGAGAGGGACATCAAGAGGATATTAGCAAAGTAGTAGCCAGCTCCATCAAAAAGGACAGCATTTCCTAATAGAGAAGTGACATCTCTGTACTGCCACTTCAAGCCCACAGTGCTATCTGAAGTGACATCTTCATGTTGCAGCATGAAGCCCACAGTGCTATGTGGAGTGACATCTCTGCAGAACTGACTGAAGTCCATCCTAATTGCAGCTCAGTCTTGGGAAAAGAGCTTTACAAAAACATTGCTGGAAACCCTCTGAGGAGGACAAGCACCAGATAGCAGCAATAAGTCCCAACTACCAGAATGTAGTAACTCTTGTTAAAGACAAAATAATGTGGCATTTTCCCTGAGTTATAGGAACAGAATACCTTTGATAATAAGAATGCACTGCTCTATTTATTTGAAAGGGAAAAATCTGCTTCATTTTTTCTCTTGCAAGTATATCTTAGGGAAAAAGTAAATATCTTACCTGCGCTAAGAACAGATACACTTTGCTTAATCAAAAGTAAAAAGCCTAGAAGAGGTGACCTTCTTATCTAAAGAAAATCTTGAGTCTTAACTCATTTTTGCCTGTTTGAGGCTGTGCCTATATGGCTGTGCCTTAAAGGAAATGATGATAAGCTTTCACTGATCCTGGGATCAAAGCTCGTGGATTAACATCTGTCCTTCACAGCAAAGTAGCTCTCTTTCCATGTAGGCCTCAACAGGGCTGCCTCTTTAATTCTGGATTTGATACCTGTTATTCCTCCCTCTTCTCTAACAAAAGAGCCCTGTAGACAGAGAACAGCTAGAAGTTGTTAAAAAAAAAAAAAATTGTCTGGGACAGAGGTTATAATTTGGAAGTCATTAAAAGATGAACAAGGCTCTGTGTGAGTAGAGGTGATTGTGAAATAGCATGTTTCCATCAATTTGGTTTCCAGCCTTCACAGCAGAGAGGACAAACTACTACTTCTCAGCACTTGAGTGCTGTTTATGTATTTGTAGATTTACATGGGAAGATGAGGACTCTGTATCTGAGCACTAGCCAGTAATCTCAGATGACCACATTTCAAGTGTTTGGCTCAAGTTCTACCTTAGTTACTGATCCTTGTTTGGAAGTATGAGTGGAATGAGGGGCCTATGTAGACCTGGCACACATCAAATCTCTGTTACTACTAGTTTGTTTTCAGACTTACACGATGAATCTTAAACTGATTTCATTTTTTGCCTTACACTGCTTCAATTAGCACATTTATTCATGGGTTACATTTCTGGGAAGTGTACATTTAGTAATTCTAAATGAAAGGAAAGGAAAAGTTTTCCTCTTGTTGAAATTTTCTTTCTGAGGCTACAATACAGAATCACATGCTCCCTTCTGCTATACGAGTCAAACCTCTCTCTCCAGTTGGGAATATTAAAGAATGTTATATTTACTAAGAACCTAAGTTTTGTTTTTCATATTTTGGACTGGGTCTAATTGACTGCGACAGAAAAGTTACCTATTACATAGTACAGGGGAATGCAAACCTGCTGCAACAGTTACTCTCAGCACTGACCTGATGCAATTTTAAGGGGCAAGGTGAATACCAATCAGTAGGAAAATGCCACTATTTACCACAAATAAACAGAATTACCTGTTCTTAAACACCAAGATCATTTGTTTCATATTCTGTCCACCTTGGGCTGGTTAGAGCAAATTAGATTATGTGCTAATGAGCTCAAGACTTGTGCTGAAAACATAGGAATCTCTTATTTGATTTTCTTGCACTAATTCTTACATAAATTATGTGCCCAATGAACAATGCAGAAGATTTAAACTTGCTGGGGCCCGATTCTGCAACTTTTTATGTAACTTATGCTAAGTGGTTTCAACAGATTAAATAGGACTTCTCAAATGGACATAGAGGGAAGGTGGTTTTGCAGTCTGACAACAGCATTTTTTAGCAACTTATAACTTAGTACAGTCAGATCTGTACCTTGTGCATCCTAATTTTACAGAATTCAGAAACTAGAATGATTAGTTGCATCCTGAAGTTACGAGTTTTGAAAACTATCAGGAATGAAGTGGTAAGGCCAACACTGAACAATTATCACTTTATATTAGGATGAAATTCCATTTAGATACGAGAGGTCAGGGAACAGCTAAGTCAGTCCTTTCTTAATTTCAGTTTAATTCATTTTCACATTATATTTGTCATGGCTACATTAAAATAAGTCTTAGATCAGATCACCTATGGAGAATATAGAAATGAAAGCCTAAGGAAAAAGTTTCTATTCTTTGTTTTTCTGCTCACATGAGCTTAGACAAATCATATAAACATCTTTTTCTGCCTGTTAAATGGCAACAATAATGTATAATATTCTCTGTGAGTTTTACTGCACTCAGAGAAATGAAATGCCTTCAGAATCTTAGATAAACTCAGTATGTAGACTATATATATACCCAGTACTCCTAAATGTAGCCAAGAAATAATGATTTATTAACAGTATTTTTATATTTGTTATGTCATAATTTCAACATATTTACATGTCCCACTACCCCAGGACCATATCCATTTACTTCAGTGAGATACACATCTGTGATTCAAAGGTGACTGCCTTGAAATCAATATGCGTTTTAAAAATTCATATTCCTATGGTATATTTTCTGGAAAGTTTTTAGATTGTCAACTTTCATGCCACTATGAGAATATTTATGCTTATTATCAATAAAAAGGGACAGGAAAAAATACATGATCTATGTAACATTCAAGAGCAAGGAGGTACCTGCATGAACATGCTTAACAAAATGCTGGAATCTGAGTAGTAAAAATAATTTCATGCTTATCAGGGTCTACAATACTGTTTGTGGAAGAGTAAACTTTATTGTACAAATGGTTTGTAAACTATGGAGGAAAAAAACCACTTATTTTTCTCTCTTAGTATTTAATTAGCTGTGATCAATGCTTGCAGGATTTGCAGTTTCTAACAGAGAGGTTAAATTAGAGGACAAGAAAAGTATGTTACTTAGCTCTCCACATACCTCTCAGTAATGCTGCAATAACTTGAAAAATAATGATATTTCAGGCTTTGGAAATATATATTTTCAAAGTCTAACTGGGCTGAAAACAAACCAATCCAGTACACGTTACTTAATATTTAGGAAGGCACAGCCCCATCCTATCTTTCCATAACTTCTTCCTAAGACAGGTTTGTCAAGGAGAGGTTTGTCAAGGAGAGGAGTTAAACTCAGTTGTCCAATATGCTACAGTGGGATTGTAAGGATTTCCCAAAGCCACCTGGATGACTAGTAGGACAATAACTTGAACTCTGTGTATCTTGCCTCTGATCATACCAAGCCATACAGCTTTTATATGAGTTTCAATTAAATAAATTCCTTTGGGGCCTGCTAGAGAAACTTCTAATTTAGAGACTGATCTTATTAACAAATCAGAAGTAGAATTGCTGCATGGACACATATTGAGCTTTTTAGTTAGTGTTTAGCACAGTATTAATACAACTACTCAGATTTAAAATTTCAACTTTGCAAAGTCAACCTTTGCTGCATCAGAGGTGAGGGCAGATCTCTCCATGACACTTAATTGCATGGTATACGAGTACAACATAGGCCGGTCTGTGCAATAGTGTCTGATCAATAATCTAGGAATGTCAGAGTCCTTTTAGTTCAAAGTAAGATACTCTAGGTTTATGCATCCAGGGATTTCCTTCTCTACAGGTGAATTCAGGGCCGCTCTGAGGGTCAGCGCCAGGAGACAAGACACTACGTAAATTCCGAAAATGGGGATGAAAAAAGAATTAGTGGCACAATGAATTGTTACTGGATGAATTTCCCTCTAAACGGGAATTGCTTCATTAGCACATACCCCCTTCTTATCGCAAGAGTAAAACCAAATAAATCAGACTCTGGCTAGACTTAACCAATATTTTTTGTGATCATAATGTCTCTTTTTCAAAAGAGTTATGTGATTCAAGTTCATTTTAATAGCAAGCAATGAAGAAATTACAGTTGTTTCCATTCACACACAGTTCTAATGGGAAAAGCTTGACAGTAACTGCTGCTGCAAGAAATTCTTAACTTTTTCAGAAAAGACACTGGTGTTCCTACATGGGTAATTACATCCTGATTCTGAGATATTCCAGAAAAAAACTGAGACAATAAGTTTGTTCCCCAGATTGAAGAGAACTACCAGGAAAAAAAATCTCTCCAGGATAAAAAGATTTTTTTCAAAAGTAAATGATTGTGATTGAAAGAGTAGATTACATCATTCATTTCCATAGCAACTAAACTTGTAAAATAACAATAATGTTAGTAGAAGTTATTTGAAATTGCTTCCTTGATAGTTGATATACAACTCTAGTGAAAAGATGAGACGGATAAATAGAAAGATTTGCTCCCTCTATTGAGGTTTGATCCACTATTTGTCTTTCTTCTTGATTTTTTTCCCCATTATACCTTGAACTTTTTTGGAACAAAGAACTACCCCCTTTGTCTCTTTGATGGCATGAAAGCAATTCTCTCCTTTTTTTTCCACTCTTTTCTTGGCCTCTCATTCTCCCTCCCCCATCCACTTCTGCATTCCTCTTTTCTGTTTTCTATTCCCTTTATCATTTTCTCTAACCAAATAAAATTTTTAACACAGTCAACAAAAGAGCATATATAACACTGGAATTAAAACCAGGGGGTAAGTCTCAGAGTAAATATAACAAAATATGCTGATTTCTGAGGAAACTGCAATGACAATCTCTATTAGCAAGAACTCCTTTGTTTTTTCTTTTCCTCTAAAATACTGCCACATACTTCTTTAATCAAAGCTAAATTTAAATGTTGAAGCGAACCAAGATGAAAATACTTATCTATTGAAAGCAGAGTCATCCTGAAACTTCTGAATAAAAGCCTCTTATTATTCACAATGAAGAGAAATATGTTCTGTAAGTAAATGCAACAGGTTTCATTGTGACTGCTCTCAAAGTAAGTTGCTACTCAGTGGTAGAAACAATAGTAGGTTCAAACTTGTTGAGAAGGGCTACACTGAAATAACTCCTAGAAATGTTATGAACTTTGTTTTACAGCCAACGACTCTTTTTACAAGAAATGTGGAAAACATTAGCTAAAATTGTGTTGGTCTGTACAATTTTATTCTGTTAAAGACAGGTTTTATGATACATTTAGCCTTTTAAATGACATTAATAGTCTCTGGAGACACACGGTCTTTCCTGCAGTTCAACAATTAAGTCTATTTCAATGTTATTTGGATAAGTTGAAACAATTCAGTTACTGTATGTCTACTCAGTGGCATGTACTGTAAGGCTAATGGAAACCACCTAGAGTTAACCAAATAATAAGACTTTAGCCAGCTTTTGACATCCACCTAACTTTTGGAGGGAAGGCTGAAAACTGGGGCGAGAGGAAGGAGTCATTTTATTGGCAGAAAAAGCAGTGTATTTTTCATCTCTCATTCCACACATATGCACTCCTGCTCCCATCCACCACCACACACACGCTTCCAAAAAAAAAAAAAAAAAAAAAAAAAACCCTAAAATTTACACAGGTCATAAGTCTGACTTGATAATGAGTGTGATTAATCACAATTCCATTTCTGTTTTTCCCTTCTTTTTCTACTTTTGAGATGTGTTACTTGCCAAATTGCACTAGCAAGGCTTTTAGATGTGTGTGCATAAATAACACATTGTGTGTAGTCATTACCTATATATATACAAAAATATTTACATGGCATGTTCTGAATTGCTCATACTTTTGTGTGGTAAGTGTACGCTTATATAAATTATCCTACGTTGCTATGGCTAGACTGCTTCCGATACCAAATCAGATCTTTTAGACCTAACTTGAATATCTATACAATGAACTACTATGTAGATATATCTATAATCAGATTTTTACGACGTGATTAACAAAAAAAAAGAAAAAGACTGAGAGGAAGTAATTAAGAGGGCTCCAGATTTAAAAACTTGGCTTTGTTTCAAATCCCAAGCCTTGAACTAATCAGGCATAAGAAGGACACAAAGGTACAGAGGGAGCTAAATTAATCACAGGCTAAACTGTTTAATAGCTCTCCATCAGTCCACATTGGGGATGAGAGAAAGAAGCAGAAAGGTACCAATGTAAATCTACTTCCTAGAAAGCCAAAGTTTCACATGATTTTTGGATCTTGAGAATCAAACTGAAATTCTTCTTTTAGGACTTACTTGGACTACGTCAACTATTAAATCTGTGAGGCATTCAAATTGTTGGGCATTTTTATGTAGGACAATCCATGGCCTAGTCTGTATACAAACCAAATTAGGAGACTCATCATGTCACACCACTGGAGATACACATGGGAGAATAATAGCAGTCTAGGATATGAAAACTATTTACACCATTTGGCCATTCGAGTCTGAAGAACCTGAGAAAAATATAAAAAAATCACAGAAAATCATAGAATCATAGAATGACCTGGGTTGAACAGGACCACAAAGATCATCTAGTTTCAACCCCCCTGCTACGTGCAGGGTTGCCAACCACTAGACAAGACTGCCCAGAGCCACATCCAGCCTGGCCTTGAATGCCTTCAGGGATGGGACATCCACAACCTCCTTGGGCAGCCTGCTCCAGTGCTTCACCACCACCTGAATGAAAAAATTCCTCCTAATATCTAACCTAAATCTCTCCTGTCTCAGTTTAAAACCATTTCCCCTTGTTCTTGGACCATTTTTCAAAATCATTTGTGCTACCAGAAACTTGACTCTACTCAAACATACACACATGTACATACATGTTGTGAGAACCCTTCTTTGTCTTCTGTCTCAAAGCTTGCTTCCTGAGATATTTCTTGTGATAAGACTCTTAACTGATTTATGGAGGTGACAAATGATGGCTGCTACCGTGTGACAATCAACATCACTTTGACATTTGAAAGCACCTTCCTCCAGAGCTGCTTGCCTCCGGAAGAGAGTGCTCAGGAGAAGTTACTGGTGGAAGATCTGGCCTAATAGCCCCAGCCTGGTGTGGGAAAATTGGGGAACAATACTATCTTGCCCTGTGAAAAACAGGATGCAGATGGGCATCCCTGCTCCCTCTTATCTGCTGGCAAGGCTCGGAAGATGATAACAAAGGAGTTTCTGCTGAGATCCCAGAGCCAGTAGCTGCCACTCCAAGGAGAGCTGACTTTGGACTCGAGCTGTCACTCAAAAGAGAGCTGACTTGACCACTTTGGACTTATAAATAAGTTGGTACTGTCATCGTCGTCATCATCGTCACTGTGGACACCACTGTCAACAGAACAACATCCGATGACTCACCATTACTGAAGGTCAGTGACTGAACTATGAACCACGTTGGACCGTGGTGGTGACTATCTCCCTCTTGCTTCCTATACAGACTCCTTGCTTCTATTTCCTGTCTTTTCTGTCGCCATTCTCCTCTTCCCCATCTCCCTGAGCGACTAGGATTTGTAATAAACTGGTCGGACCAACATTTGAACCATTGTTTCTTAATCTCATGCCGGGAATACACACATCAAAGAACCTCCTCTCCCTTCGATAAATTGGAGCGAGACACATGTGCATTAAAAGAAAATGTTGGGGAAGAGTATTTCAATATTGTTCAAAATATTCAAAAACTGTGGATGCAACGAAATGCCTGGGAAACACTCTCATCTACCAAGATCAAAGGGGTGAGCTTTTGGAGCGGACATCTTGGCAAAGGCCAGCTCCAGAGGATTCTTCAGTGTTAATTCCATAGAATCATAGAATCATAGAATGGTTTGGGTTGGAAGGGACCTTTAAGATCATTTAGTTCCAACCGCCCTGCTATAGGTAGGAACAGCTCCCACTAGACCAGACTGCTCAGAGTCCCATCCAGCCTGTCCTTGAATACTTCCAGGGAGGAGGCATCCACAACTTCACTGGGCAACTTATTCCAGAGTCTCATCACCCTCACAGTAAAGACCTTCTTCCTAATATCTAGTCTAAATCTACCATCTTCCAGTTTAAAACTATTTGCCCTTGTCCTGTCACTACATGCCCTTATAAAAAGTCAGCTTTCCTGTGTGCCCCTTCAGGTACTGGAAGGCCGCTATAAGGTATCCTTGGAGCCTTCTCTTCTCCAGGCTGAAGAGCCCCAGCTCTCCCAGCCTGTACTTGCTGGGGAGGTGCTCCACCCCTCTGATTATCTTTGTGGCCCTCCTCTGGACCAACTCCAACAAATCCATGTCCTTCTTGTGTTGGGAGCTCATGAACTGGATGCACTATTACAGGTGGGGTCTTAAAAGAGCAGATTTGTCAAGGATTAACTTCAAATTCACTTCCTGCCCAAACAAACAAACAAACAAACAAAAGCAGAGGCTGAGGGTCTATTTTCACACTGGTGCCACCACATTGGCAGTGAGAGTGGGCCACAGTCCAGACTCATCTACACAATCAACTGTAAAGGCACCAAAAAGGCTTTAGAAGAGATAGGCTGCAGCAGAAATGGTGCATTGTCATGCTTCCAGAAAGTTAGTTGATGCTATACAAATTATGCAAGCAATAGCATGCAGCTCAAATTGACAGTCAGATTGATCAGAGTTGCAAGGTCTACAGTGCCCTTTTCAAGAACTTTGCTTTCTTTCTGAAACCCTCTAGAAGAGATTTGGCAAAGCGGTGACTGTCCTGTGAACAGCTACAGTAAGGTTTCCTCAGAAGACTCCTGACAAAGAATATATCTAGGAAAGGGCATTGACTATACTGAACACTGAAATTTGGGGTAGTCAACACTGAATTTGACCTAGAAATTGTGAGAATGCACCACTACAATTACCTTCTTTGATTGGAAGGTGTCTTTTCACTAGAGTTAAAGGATAGCAGATTATGAAGACCGGGCTCATCCTTCTGCATTTATTTAGAAAATTCAACAGATAACAAGAATACAAAATAAGGTCTGTAAAAAAGCTTTTATTTGATCTAATACAAACAGACTACTATTCTGCAAGCTGCAAAGGTACATTTTAATTACCACAGTGAAAGCAGATGTAAAATCAATAAGGTGTTTTATTTCTCTCATTGATATGTATAAATACTTACTTTACAGCAAGGTTAAACTGAGTTTTCTGTCATTAAATTTAAGGATTGATGCAGGCCATTCAAACCAAGTTAGAGCAGTAGAGAATAGAGCAGCCCTCCATGTCACACCATCACCTGAAAATACTCACCCAGTGCTTCAAACAATTTTCTGCGCTGTTCAGAAATTTCAGACATCACCCAGTTGGGGTAGAAGGTTATAATGAACATAACTTTATTAAAAATAACTAGGTCAACTGTTCTAGTATTTATACAACTGTGCTTGCTTGTCTTAATTTATGAAGTAGTTCAATTACTATAGAATTTCTTGGGGATGACTCATTTTAATAGAACCATTAATTCTATGCTCAGAGGATGTATACAAATTGATGGTTGGTTCCTGATCTTCATTTTAAGCAGATAAGGATTCAATTCAGAGCCACCCACTAAACCTCCTCAAACTTCGAAGAAATATCCAGCTGTATTCAGAAGTATCAAAGGTCTAATTTTTAATATTATTTATCATCTCTCTTTTTTTTCTATTATTAGTTGGAGTTGTATTCAGTCTCCTATTGCCCTTGACTGACTTCACACAGTTTGTTTCTTCTCACATAATGGTTCTCATTTATCTATGAGAAATTAGAGGACCCTTTTATCCCCTGAAGTTCATCTGTCAGAAACGCTGATGATCATTCCTTCACGCAAACTTTTACTGTTTATTGAATGGAAGTAGACTTTAAAAGCACCACAGGTGGAAAGGTGCTCAGCCTCAGTGCTGCTTAGTCTGAGGCACCACTGGACTTCTACAAATGTATCTGACACTCTAGACAGAACAACAAGCCCAAAACTTCATATAAATTTGAATTTAAACAAAGCCAACCTGAGCACTGAAAACTAACACAAAGTTCAGCATTTTAAATCTGCATAGATTTTACACCTCAGCTTTCTGTTAGAAGTTATTTCCCTCCCTTGCATTGGTGCTGGGGATATGCCTTCAGTGCTGAGAGATACGCAAATATGTTAGTAGTAGATGCTGCAGAAGTACTACCAATTCAAAGCCAATTCCACATTATTCACATAATTTTATGTCTTCATTTAGAGGTTGTTTTAAATGAATATATTGCTATCTGCAACCATTATATACATTGCATCATTATATACATAGCGCCCAGATGACAGTCCATTCTGCTCAACAAAAATCTATGCAGTATTTCTCCTGCTTTTTAAGAAGTACTCTCTGTGTTTTAAAAATTCATATTAAATTGCTTTATGACTTGTTTTCAAATATTCCTCATGTATTCCATTTTGAGGGTTCCTGGATAACTGTGCAGGATAGAGGTACTTCCAGTGTCTGTACAGTGATGTGCAGAGGGACCCAAACTACAAAACATCTGGTTATACTGTACAGACAGGGGAAACATGGAAGCAAGTTTGCCAGTAGCAGAATGTTAGTCTTGAATAAATTAGAAGGGAGATATCATTCACAGGCTCTTTTCTAGCAAAATTATATGAATATCAGATTAACATGGGACAAGAGCCCAGTGAGAATAGAGCCCTTATGATTCAAAATGCAGGAACATAAGAGGCAACATGTCACAGAAATAAGGAGCAGCAAGGATAATGATGTCCTGATTTTTCTTTCTTTTTTTTTTTTTTTTTTT
>PPHD01003046.1:15834-33051 GCA_002909625.1 Bambusicola thoracicus
AAAAAAAAAAAAAAACATCAAGTTCAATGATGCAGTGTAATGCCCTTAATGAAAAAGTAATCTCATGTTGGAACTCACTTTTGAACCCATTTAAGTCGATGGAAATCTTTATTTTGATTTAAAAAGCATCATATTAAAATACGAAGTATTCAAAAAGAAAGATATCTAGAAGCTCTCTTTACGTGGAGTGCATCCCATCTATTCAAAGTTCAGATTAAATTACGGGCAGACCAGTGCGTGATCCCACAGATATTGTCAGACTGCCCATGTGTCTGAAATAATCATGGGCTCAGGCACCGGCAGGACATTTGCACCTGAATATCTTTATGTTTAACTCTTTCTGCCAATAAAATTCTCTCTGACATTTATAGACCCTGCCACTTTGACTTACTGTATGCTTATGCTAAAATTCCACAGGAAAGGCATAATTTCTTTTCTCCCTGTATATTCTACCTCAATAAGGGACAATTCATTTTACTCACACTCTTCTTTTTTAATATCACAGTAGCCTTGAGACCAGGCAGAGAAAATATCAACCTGAATGTTTAAGACAGGAGAGGCTGGCAGTCATGGTTTAAGCAAGAACAACTATAGGGAATGTGGCTCTCCTCAGTCTGGGTTCAGAAAATACCATCTGGGGAAGAAAGGGATCGGTACTTCTGCTGACAGCAGAACTTATTTCCAAACAAAAACAGTGGTGTTCACGCAATCACAGAATCACTGAGGTTGGAAAAGACTGCTAAGGTCATTTAGTCCAACCACTGACCCACCCCTACCATGCTCACTGACCACTGCCCTCAGTGACACATTTACACATTCCTTGAATACATCCAGGGATGGTGACTCCACCACCTTCCTGGGCAATGCTGTCAGGCTGACAGATACGAATTTTCTCAAAAGCAGTAGGAATACAGAACCAGAGAGAAAGCCAGGAGACTCCAGTTATTTCTGGCTATGGTTGAGAAAAGACCTTCTCCCCAGGGCGCAGCAGGGTGGTTCCCAGCCAGCTAGGTGCTCTCTGCCTTGTGTCAGTGACCACTGCCTCTGCACAGCAGCACTCATGGCACACATCACAGATGACAGGCCCCCAGAGCCAAGGGGAAAGGTGACCGCATAGGCATTTAAAAGGGTAAGCTTGTAACTTAGAGATGAGTTTCAGTATTTCCCCCTCCCTAGTACTAATCATAATCTAATCCCCTTATAATTATCTAGCCACTCAGAGGACTCAAATTATTTAATGATGCATCTGAAACTCAGAGTGCTGGAGGTCAATGAAATGCAGTTTCTTCCATCTCTAGAAAATAGGAGAGTAACTGGAGACCTACGAAGCCTTTGTGTAATGCAGAGAGACAGTACAAAGAGGAAGAGTGTTATTCCTTCCGCAGAAACCCCGAGTTGCTGGAACTGGAATCAAAACAGGTGCTATGAATTTGTACTGAAGCTTAATTTCCTGGACAAACAAGTAGCACCACCAGTATTCAGATCCTTCAGCAGAATGAGCAGAGCACCCAGAGAGATGACTTAAGCTTGCCTTCCCCACCCACAGCCCCAAGTCACTCTGAGCATGTATACAGTTTTCTATTCCTTTGTTTTTAGATAGGAAATTTGGTGACAGGGGCTACCTTCTTCCGTGTATTTGTACAACCATGCAGCACAAAAAAGACCCGCTAAACATTAGGGCAGACCATTCATCCTTTGATGAGTATTTAATGTGTCAGTTATACATCAATGTTAGCTCAGTATATAAACACACATATGTTCTTGGGCAAAAGCATCCATGCATCAAAACTCTGCATCCATATTTTACTGTATTTAATTAAGAGAGTAACCCATTATCACTAATTATAGTTTATATTTTCATAATACTGTTTTATGGTTATTACCTATTCCCTTCAGTTCTATTTATCTATAAGCCTTGCATGCTATGACACTATCTAGAGAGCTCTTTTTTTTTTTTTTTTTTTTCCCCACACACACAAAACCAAAAATTAGTAACTAGGCTGATCTCAGAACATTGAATGTCCACCTTCCAGGACCTGGAATGCAAACTGACTTCATCTTCTCACATTTCTGCTTGCAGATAATCCAAGTGGGAATTTCACATTTGACTTCATACTTTAGGAAACCTAGATATGAACATGTGCCCACCCCCCAGTACTTCAATGAGGCCCTCCATGACTGCAACCACCACCAGGAAAGGAAAGGTGATGCAAAGATTGACCAATGTTTCAAGCATCCTATTAGTTCCTATTAAGAATATTAAAACAATGTATCCATACACTCTTCTGAGACGGAATGGCTCAAAAAAGAGGCATGATAGAACACATACAGTTAAGGAGAAAGAGATCATAAAAACAAAGTTTTGAATTTGAGCACTTTTTGAATTCTCTGCAAACTTAGCATTTCAGAAATGAGGTCTCTCTCATTGGGTCTACTAAGGAAAGAAAGGAGATCTCACCTCTCATGATGCAGTCATGCTGCTGCCTGGTGAAACCTATCTCCTTCTGAGGGACAGTGAGTGCAGTCCAAAAGTGAAGGGCAATTTGGATGCTTGGATGACAAACTGACAGAAGTAACAGTACACGGGCACCTCAAGGGTGGAGCAAGGACGGGATACACTACAGCCAGCCATCAGACAGTTGCTAGTGTGAGAAAGCAAGATGGGAGAAGAGAAACCATGTCCAGCTCAGAATTTATGAATTATTTTTAAAGCATATTTTTATTTATTTTGTTTAATTTTACTAATTTTTATTCATTGAAAAAGACTGAGGCTCAGACAAGTCTTTATTTTGGTTTCTAATAGCACTTCCAATAAAAGATGGTATTGCCAAATCCCGACAGTATTTTTCATAAAGAGGACAGAGCTTTTCAGCTAGAACCTTATTAAACCACATTTCCCATTGCTTTTCAGAAAGATTTTTTTCTCTCTCTCTCCATAGTTCTAATTCTTCTTCTTTCCAATCCCATTTCTTCACATCTGGTTCAGTATCCACTGAGGAAAGAATCATGCTTTCAAAGTGGGAAAAAAAAAAAAAAAAAAAAAAACAAGCAGACAAAAAATACTCCACACAGGTCACTTTTCACAGGCTCATGCATTTTAAAACCAGTACCATTTGTGGAGCTATTGATCTGCAATGGTTTCCAGGTAGAAACAAATAGGGCATACCCGCCTTGTGCTCTCCCTGGGATCTGTATTTGGAATGTGCCTTTGCCTCCCACTCTCCATGGCAGGGACGTGGGGAGAAACCCATCTCAGGCCCACACAGCCCTGACCTGAAGCACAGCCTTCTAATTTTCATGAGCTCTGATGGAGGAGCACTTGCAACTGTGGCTTGGCGTCAGACCAGCACAGTGCAGGTTCCTTGGACATGTCACAAGAAGTAAAGCCACCTCCACAGAGATCTGCCAGGTCTTGCAGATTGTTGACACGACACACAGTGTTAGCTGGGGTGGTCGCACTGCAAAATGTTTTGGTTTTCCCCATCTGTACTGCTCCCTTTGCCCTCCCTCTGTCTGCCAAGGCAGACGTCAGGCACTGGGGGAAGGGGGTAGGATTTCAGCTGTCAGTTCAGTGGTGCAGAAATGCTACCACCAAAAAACCCGTAGGACTATAAAGTTTCCTTTTGTTTTTCATTTTAGCAGGATTTGAGGCCACTGTCTCTTGGTGAAAAATTGTCATCAGGAACCACTTGGAGGTTTTTCAAGGACTCCAACCAACCCAACAAAGGCTTGAGTAACAACTAGAAAGAAATTTAGAAATGTTAAAACAAATTGAATATACATCAGTACTCGGAAATAATAATGGTAATTTTGGAGCGACAAATAAAGCAATGAATGTTAGCATATGTATGAAAGTAGGCAGAAAAAATCCACCTGTAATTCGAGTCATTCTGCACCCTGTCTTTAATGAGCACAGAGGTAAAGATGAGTAGTTCCACTGCAGCTCAGTTCACACATTCTCAGCCTGACCCTCCCATTTTCTCAATGGTAAAATAAATATTATAGAAAAAGAAAATCAAAGGAATTAAAAAAAGAAAAAAAAAAGAAATTGGAAAGAAAGAAAGAAAAATAAGGATAGACAAAGACACTAAGAAAGAAAAGAAGAACTATTGAAAGCCTGTACAGACAAGTATGAATCAATTATTCCAAAAAGCAGATGTAAAATGAAGCTGCTTAAACATATAAGGCACTTCTACATTGTATTCAAATAATGCTGAAATTATAGAGCTGTCATTCGCAGACCTGTCGAGGGTGCCTTTCTTACTACATTATGATTTAGCATTTCTCTTGGAAGGCTGTAGCAATTTTGACATTAGAGTCATTGGACAGAAAAACCGTAAAACGTACATGAAGCGTCACCTCTCTTTTTTGTGGTCTCAGAAAGAGCTCGGGGAGCTGATTTTGCCACTAAAAAAGAAAAAAAGAAAAAAGAAAAGAAAAAAAAAAAGGAATGACCTGAAAGGAAAGTATTCATAGAAGTGCAGAACTGTTAGTCTCAAGAGAGAAAGTGCATGTCTGTAGAACAAATGTAACTGTGAAGATTTAAATAATTTGATGGCACATAACCTAATCTGACATGGCAGCAGGTTATTTCACAAATTGTGAAAGGCTCTGCCCACCAGTGTCATAATAAGAGCCTCTTTGAGAGGCAACTTAGAGATACAGATTTTTCTTGAGGCAAAGGCTCAGGTGACAGCAATGGAGATGGGGTGAGCAAAGCCAGTGTGCTTCCTCAGCTCCTGAGCCCTGGGTGAAGCAGCACACGCTGCACTGACACTCGGGATCCTCTTGCCAGCGGTGGGCAGATCTGACCTATCACTGGCAGTAGGGCATAATTTCCTAATTATCTGAAGGAGTGCACCGGGCAGGGTCCTGTCCCGCAGGTGGGTGGATGGGGGTGCTCTGGGGGTGCTGGCAGTACTGCTCTCCTCTGCCCTGTGCTCATGTACTGCTCCGGGAGGAGTGGGTTATGGATAAAGATGGCTCAGTCAGGGAGTCTGAATTGCTTGGAGGTAATTGCTGACCCTCACAGGCCTCATTATCTCTTACAAGCTCCCTGAGACAGCCCACGGGGCCAATACTTTTCTGCACACACACATTTTGAAACTTTCATTGCAGTTCATGTCACGGCTACAAGCCTTGCAGTTGCTTTGCAATGGATCAGAGGTATGCTGGGGAGAATGAATGCTGAACAGCTCAACACATGAACATATGTATATATATATGCATATATATACACACATATACACATAGGCACGCAAAGCACTGAAAGACGTGCATAGCAAAATGTTGATGAACTAGAACCAAATGCAATATATTTCAGGGAGATATTTTCAATCACTTGCTCTGATTATTATAATTTGATGAGTTAATCCTAACCATTTAGCTCTCATAAACTCACAGATCATGAACAATGGCTGCATTAAATCTATTGTCACCAGCAGTAACACGAGGAGCAAAGGCTCACTGACTCTTCTCACAGCATTTGTTTTTATTCACTCAATCTCTCATTCCACATCAGCTGCCATCTGGACAAAATTCAGAAACCATGACACCTGCTTGAAGAATAAGGAGCTGATCAGATGGAATGGGCTGGGGCTTTATCTTGAGAGCAGAAATGTGAATCGTTGGTAACACAATCGCTTAAAAGGTTTGTAAATTATGTGCCTTCAGCTCAGCATATGGCTCACGTGAAATATGGATTTGTGAACTTTTCACAAAACTTGGGCTCAGATGATATAGTGGCAGCTGTTTTATAAACACGTGATAAATAAGTATGACTTTATATGTATACACACAAGAGAGAGTGTCAATGGTTTTTAGTCCCCTTTTGAATAACGATACTATTTTATATTTGCTTAGCAGTGTGTCAACATTCACTTCGCCCAAAATACTCACACAGTGTTCTTGGTACTTCTGGAAAAGCCAATCAAGAAAATCTAGGACCTTCTGGATGTCTTGCCCTGGCATGGAAACAAGTCCCTCTTGCTACTTTACCAAGGCAAGGGGTCCTGACACAGGTGTTCCTCAAGCTGTCCCCCTGTTGCATAGAGGTAATTTCTGTAAGAATGGATACAGTCAGTACAAAAATGCCCTCCTCTCCTCTCCTTGGTTTGCAGCCTCCTCTAAATATGTGGCTTATCAGCCAGGGGGGTAGTAGGCTGTTTCAAATGAAGGTTGAGACTACAAGTAGGAAAGTCAGATTGGGGGTTAGGAAAATACTCTTCACCAGAGGGCAGTGAGCACTGTACAGCCTCCCCAAGGCAGTGAGATCAACTCCAAGCTGATGGAGTTCAAGGAGCATTTGGACACTGCTCTCAGACACAAGATCTGGATCTTGGGTGGTTCTGTGTGGAGCCAGGAGGTGGATTTGATGATTCTTGTGGGTCCAACTCGGGATATTCTATAATTCTATACAGTTGTTAGAGATTATAAGAACACCATTTTCATAGTGCTGAATTGTTCTTTTCAGCAGGATTGCTGTAAAATACAACACTCAATATTGAAAGCAAATTCTCGGTAAATATGAAAACAAATATCTTTAGCAAATACTGCACCTGTAAATCATAAGCTTTGTTGAGTAATACCACTGGCTTTTTGCTGACACATCAACGCTGGGTATTCCTGGCATCAGAGCATGGAATGCTGCTTGGGTCCCCTCATGGAGTATGCATAAATATGGACCTGCAGTATACACTTGACCCCTTACGGACACTTATTCTACAAAAGGAGATTCACGCTGACTATCAAAGTTTAGATAATGTGATATCCTATGCAAGGATAGACACATGGGTAAGTTATCATAGAATCGTAGAACCTCTAACGTTGGAAAGGACCACTAAAACATCATCTAATGCATCCGTGAGGAAAACAAGACCAGTGAAAGTAAAAGTGTGTATGCCTATGTCAGGAGGAGTCATTTATGCATATATCTGGACAGTGGGCACATAGTGGGTGTGTGTGCATCTCTGCTGGACGCAGGTGGTTAGTAAAGGCTGGTGGAGTGTGCTGGACCTACCAACACATGTAGCACATAGCCAGCCCCGTGCTGCAGCAAAACCACATGAGCAACCCTGACCTCCACAGGGTAGGGCCTAGAGAAATTCCTGCCATCATCTCTAACAGTGGTTTTGTAGAAGAGTAAAACTCCGTTTTGTACACACAAATAAGGACGCCACAGGTGTTTCAAGCCTGCTTTTGGTAACCTTCTGGGATGTATATGTCTGTGTAGGTTTCCCACAGTAAATGAAGGGGTTTCTGGGTGCTAGGGGATAGAAAAGAGTAGAATCTTGAAGAAATATGTCCTCTTCTTACCCTCACTGCTGTTGAGACATTAATGAATTTCTGTTCTTTTTCCCTTCTCATTTTCAGGGAAAAAAAAAAAAAAAAAACTAAAACAAAACAACAAACAAACAACAATACCCCACAATTTGTGACTTTGTGGGGTGCAGGATGGTAAAGATTTTTCAACAGTTTGGCCCCCACGCTAATGCCAAGTACTGGTGCTTTGTAGCAGCCAGCTTTGCAGTATTAAATGGTCTTCTGTAGCCTCATCCTTCTGCCTGCCTACAAGAAATAGTGACAAATTACAGCTGGGGGGGGGAGAGTGAAGAAAGAAATATTCCATTTTTAATTGCCTTTTCATTTTCTTTTTATAGCCATGCTTAAACTGTGAGTTATCAGAAGCTGTTCAAAGTCTTTTTCTTTTACCATTTTAAAATATATTCCTCCTAAAGCCAGATGAAAAATACGGTTAATGGGGTTTTGTGACTCCCACAAAGTCCCCTACAAATTAAGGGACTTTGAAAAAATGTCAGCTGCCCAGTTCCCAAGAAAGAAAAATTAAACAATAAAGGCTTATCGACTTGTTCCTGAGAAGATAAAGCACTTATGAATGAGACCCTCTCATACGCTCTGGTTTGTGATCAGAGTCTCCAATTTTCAAGATTCACAGAAAATATTCTGATTAGTAAAAAATATGCCCTGATTAAATGAGTTTTAAGATTTCATAACTGAATCCCATCCTCCCTTCAACCTGTTTTCATACAATGTGCAGTCTCGTTCAGCTGTGCTGCTATCACTACCAATTATATCCAGTGCCATAAAAACATCACATTCATGCAGATCAGCTGATTGTGCCAAGTTCAAGAAAGGACAGCAGGATAGAAATGACAGCAGCTTCTGCTGGCTCTGCTCCAAAGTCCCTTCAGGCTAGTTGTTGTTTTCCTCTCTTGCAGACCCCTAGCATTTCACTTTCTCAGAAGTATTATTGTTCTCCCTGTCTTTAAAGGGCCTGACTCCCAGGCTACCAATGCCATTGAGGGTATTTCTGTTGACTTCAACAGGTCATCTGCAGATGTCATTCTCTCTTACACTATTTCTGATCTTTCTGCCGTGTGGCAGTCTGAGCAAAAGCCACAAACAACAAACTTCAGTCCCACTACCATACAAACATACACACACCACATACAGATAAACTGTGGGATTACAGCTCTCTTCTTTGCTGTGCATGTGGTTTCTACATGGTCTAAAAGATCGTGTAGCATAGGGGAAGAAAAAGGTAACTGTGGAAGACTTGTCATTTTACATTTTCTGACTTGTGGAGTCCCACTCTTTGCCATCCAGAGAAAGAGAAGCAATGCAAAATACTATCTCTGCTTTGACCAAATGCAGTAAACAAGGCATTCTTCTCGGATCTTTTTACATCCCTGGTGGATTTCCAGACTTCATTTCTTAGGAAACCAAAAATTGCTTCACCTGGAAAATAATTGTAACTCTATCTATCTAGTTATATTAATTAGAATAACATAGAAATTGAAAATTGGTTTAAAATGTTTTACTTTAACTAAGGCCATAAGTATGGTGATGAAACCAGAGTTTCAGCTCTTTTTATGCGGCACAAAGGAAAATGAGATTTTAAAAATATCTTCCTTATTCCCTTTCCTTCAGCCACTCCATTTTTCTGGTGTTAGAAATGTGAGGGCAATTTCATCAACAATAAGACAGTGGTCAGTAGCTGAAAGCAGAATCATTCACTTTTCCAAATAAGCAGTAACGGAACCTGGCTTAAAATATCCACTGCAGAGTTTGAAAAAAAAAAAAAAAAAAAAAAAAAATCTACATCATATTTAAAGACAAATAAAGCATTTTTGATCTTATTAGTATAAATCTTTAAAAAAATACATAATTAATCTAATTTCAAGACAGCTGCATACAGTATTCAACCATCCTTCAGGCTGATAAACTGCCCAGAGCAGTATATTTTTAGCATTCAGCTGATTTGGCTAACAAAGCAGGGACAGCACTAATTGCTGCAGGAGGCTGACGTGGAAAAAAGTAGTCGCGTTCTTCCTTTAACGTGTCGCAGTCTGCCATGAATCTGCAGAGTGACACAGCAAACTCAGAACAGTATTCAAACCAAGTGAATCTTCCCAAAGCCAGATCACAGAAAATGGTGGAGCACCTGCCCATTTAAGACAAGAAGCAGGAACTACGTGAAGTCTGTAAAGCCAGCTGATGCCAAAGGAATAGTTGCTTTGATTTAATTGATGATAAAAGAAAACCCAGAAGAAGGGTGAGTTTGGATGACATTCAAGTGCATGTCCTGTGTTAGGAGGAGGGTAGAGATACCATCTGCTTGCCTTTGTTGCTAGAAGCACAATGGATAGGTACAACTATGAAAAGAGCATTTGCTACACAAGTAGAGGCCGCAGCCAGTAGTTAAAGATCTGCAGTTTCATCAGATGCTGGCCTCTCCACTGAGGCATCTCCTCTGGAACTGCTGGTGGAAGGCAGAGCAATGGCAAACAACAGCAGGAAGCTCCCTGCTCCCATAGGAGTGAATTTTCCCTGTACACATTCTCTTCCATATACCACAGAAATACCAAAGCAGCTCAATAATGCTTCCCTCATTTCAGAGTAAGTGATTCGGGACCCACTGGCCTATTGACATTTTGAAAGTGATGTACAGAAATTCTGAAAAATGAAGCTGTGCTTTTTCAAAGGTGGTGTAAACAAGTGAGGAAGCTGAGGAGATATTTTCTAAGCTCCAGGAAGAGAAAATACTCTGTCTTCTCAAACACAGCCAGGTTTAAAAATGAGTCCGGTTTCCTTCATCTCATAAAAAACCAGATCACCACATCTCTCTCACTCCAGTACAAGATGCAGTAGGCATACAATCACTTTTCTGGTCAAATGCTAAAGAGGCATTGTATATAAAATGCACAGACAAGCAGAATAGGTTTACATAATGTTAATATAGACAAATGGCATGTACAACATATCTAGCTGCAATTTAATTAGATTAATTAGATCAATATAATTAGCAGTGCTATGTTACACTACCAAGACATAGCCTTGCAAAGAACAGTGCTAAAAATGGTTTACAGTCTTAAAGCATTGTAACGGTGCATGCTGTATCCATGCTATCATGCATCAATATCACCACTAACACACTATTAATACTGGGAGTTTATAGGACACTCAGGAGACGCATAAAACACTATCCTTGCAGAGGAAAATTTTGATAATGGAGCCTGCAAAATTATTTCAACTGTTGAAAAGATCTCACTCAAACTTAATTCCAAACTACAGCATGGTCATGATTATATAGCAAGTTAATTTAACCCACTGAGGCAGGAATAGACATAATGAACAAAACAGATTGAGGTAGCATGGTTTACCAGTGAGTATTTTTCTCAGAATTCTTCATGAGTTTTGTACACATAATAAATCACAAGGGGCTGTTTAACTATTGCATCATCAACTTGGATGTAGATTAGATGTCACACTAGGTGAAACTGCATAGTTGTTCATGTTTTTAATAGCGATTTTGCATTAAACAGAACTGTGGAATGGTGTTTGGACATCCAAACCTCCACAGTGGTAAAAATGTTAATTTTCATCTGTTAGTGTGCTCGATGTACTTAGGCTCAAAACTCACAAAACAAGCTACACATGTGGAATATCTAGAATCAACTACTGTAATTTTCTGTATTCTGGAAATATCCTTGAAGGTTAAGTTAAAAAAAAAAAAAAAAAAAAAAAAAAAAAAAAAAAAAAAAAAAAAAAACAAACAACAACAAAAAAAAAACCCTGCAGGAATTCCAGCTTGTTCAAAGTACAGCAAACTCTAAAATTTAGCAATGTAAAGTGATAAATTAACCAGTACTCGTGTCTGTGGATTTCTTCCACCAAGTGGAGAAGCTAATCCTAACTAGTTCATCTGTGTTTTTAATATGATATTTTCCCCAAATTCTTCTAAAATAGTCTGGTATATTAACCACTTAGACTAGGACAGAGCTTTTTCTTTTTGCATTTATGCACACATAAAAATAAATCTGTTCATGAAAGGGATACAGTGACAGCCCCAGAGCCTTCGATCTATGCACAAGATACACGGAAGTGACCAAAATGCCAGAATGCGGACTTCTAGACTGTAGACTTTAGTGATGAGAGATGATTCAAAATAAAAGCCCGTTTGTCCTTGGGTAGTTCAGACGCTACCGGACTCATCTCACTTGAAGACTAAAGAATCTTTGAACAATATTGCCTTGTTTCAATTTACGCATCTTGACTGCCCACAGGAATTAGGTCCTAGACATCCTCAAGCTTATTAATAGAGCAAGTGCCAACAGTTTAGATGTGGCTGAAATTTATGCCAATTATGCAAATTTAATGATGCAGTTAAAATGTATGTATTGCCCAATAGCTGTCAAAGGAAGCCATCTCATTTTCCATAGTTCTCAAGTTTCTACTATTCGCCATTATCTATGTAATACGGTTTATGCCAGTGATACTCCAAGCCATCTGTCCTTCATCATACTGTCTTTCAAGAAAAAGTTAAATGCATTGTAAAGAGTTCCTCTGCCTGACTGTTGGGAATTTGTACTAAATGCTGGTTTTATCTGTCCTCAGTATCATACTGGATATTCAATAGCTAATTTCAACTTTTGTTAATTTTGTATCATTATGACCTTACAGTCTACTCTTCACTAGATATACATGGACAGATAAATAGAATAAAGCATAAAGCATTAAAATAACAGAAGTCTTGTGTCAGGAAATAATCACCTATGTTATAGAAATCTTAAAAGCTGAAAATGAATATTCTAGCTATCCAGCTTTTTTATCTGATGCTGACTTTAGTTTCTCTAGTAGAAAACTTTATTGCTCAGTTTCTGTATGAAACCTACAGAAGAAAGTAGTATTGTTTACATGGGAAAGCACAATTAGCAGATGGACATTCCAGCTGATATTAAAAGAAAAACTTGGGAGCAGAAGCCATTTGTGTCAGTTTTGCTTTTTGTTTCTCTCCTTCTCATATAGTTAATTTACAACATTCTTTCACAGCGCCGTGTTTCATGGAATGTATATTTTCTGACAACTAAGTGACAAAGTTGTCTGAAATGAAACTGTGCTTTGAAGACTTAATTGTAACTTCTGTAACATATTAAAGAAAATCAATATAGATTTGGAATGAGTCACTATTGAATATTATTCCAAACAAAGGAAACTTATTCTAAAAATTGAAGCTCCATATTTATCTCAACTTTTGGTAATATAATCTAATTTGTGAGTTAATTGATCTTAAAAAAGGAATAATTTGTCAATATATCTGTGCACTAATCCTTTTGTAAAGTAACATTATGTAATCTGATTGCATGATGTTCAGCTGAGTATTTCACATTAAATGGTGCTTGACAGCAAAACAATGGGCCATACTGGTCTAATTGCTGAACACCTTGACACATGTAATATTTGGGCTATGAAAGACATCACCAAATTGGGTATCTGTTCCAATCTTTCAGTCTCCTTCAAATAAATAGACAAAGATCTAAGAATTTGCTCTTGGAATTCTCCACAGAGTAAACAAAGAAAAATGCATAAAATTTTTCCAGTTCTTTCCAGAAGTAGGATTTTTGCCTCAAGTAGCTATCAGTAATTTCAGCATGTGTTTTGTCATTGTTGGTTTTTACAGTGTTTTACATGCTACAGGATTACTATCTCAGTTCTGCAGCTACAGTCAATCAAAGTAAAATGAACTGGTATTTTAACAATAAATTACAAAATATGCTTTGGAGTTCACCCATCTTTTCCTAACAGTGGTTACAGTGCATAGAAATAGACCTTAAATATTTTGTTTGTAAAAACTGGATGAAAAGTTTAAAATAACACAGAGAGAAAATGTATATCCCTATCAAATAAAGATCCTAAAACAGAGAGAGAAAAAAAAAGATAGAAAAATAGACAAGGTTTATTATATTCACTGGTTCTATAGTTCCAAAAAAATTTGATGGAAAAGGAAGATAAGCATGAAATAATTCTCTGCTCTAATTAGGGTATTTCTCTTTAGTATTTAACAAAGTCCCATCTTACTTGATTGTCCTTTGGACAGGTAGGCTCTGTAACTGCGTGGTCATTTTAAGAAAATGGATTTTATCACTGTAACCGCACAGAACTCTGACATGTTGTAAAACCAATCCATTGTAAGATTACAGGTAGATTATGATTGGGATTACAGGATTAAATCGGCACGTTATCTACATACAATGAACACATATTTGTGGAGTTTCTGATTTTCACTCCTGGATTAAATAATCGGTTGCTGAAAAATAAGGCTCACGGGTCGATTGCAATTGTAAAAAGAAAGGAAGATAATGGGCGGCCTTGTCTAGGTCCCTGGTGTCATTTTTAAAAGGGCGAGTTTAAATTGCTGTATGTACAGACCTGGTCAGGATATTACACAAGATTTTTAATCCAATTTTTATGAAGGACTTTCTAAAGCGAAGAGTTTGAGAGTTTAGTTTGTGGGAGGATTTTACTGTTTTGGTTTTTGGCTTATTTGGTGGTGATGGCAGGTTTGTTGCTTGTTTCTTTGTTTGTCTGTTTTAAAACCAGTCAGTGGTTACTTCCATTGCAATGAATCAAAGGAGTTTCTCAGTCAACTGAGTCAACAAACTCACATTATCAAATTCTCATCATGAATAACATACAACTCTGAATCATCCTCACTGAAGCACAATGGAAATAATACAGATCGAATTATGTGGACAAGGTTTACTCATGGAAATCCTCTGTGATGAGGTGAACAAGTTCCTCCGCAGCCCTCTGCTTCCCTTGAAACCTTCATTTAAGTCTTGTTAGAGATTTGAGTTCCTGTACATGCACTTTGGGTGCAGAAGTCCATTTTGTCAGCATAAATCTAGCCCAGGGTTTAAAATACATATCTGATTGCTGCACATACATAGCAAAAGCAGTTCATTTGATTGCCAAGTTGTGCAATAGTATGCTTTCTGATTCCAATGTGCAGTTAAGCACTTCCAGTTCACACACATACACACACAGTTCAGATGTGTGTGTATGATTTCTCACTGAATGTTTACTGGCAGCTCATCTAAGCATGTTACTTTCCCCTGTGTTAGACTTTAGCAGCACTTATTATTTCATATTAAGTCTAAGGTTACACTTTGATCTGGTGAAAGTTTCAATAAAGTGCTTTTGTTTACAAACTTTATCTCCTGTTTAAAGCAACTTGGAAGATTAGAGTGTCTGACACTGCACTTTGAAAGTGTTATTTATGATTTCTAGATCATATGTCAAAGTTTGAGCCTTTAGTTTTAATAATTGACGCAGCTTGGTGTACTTCATCTTATTCTTTACACAGAACATGTGCCAGCAGTTTCTCATTTGTATTCTCACTGGTTTACTTTATATGAAAGCTTTTCTACAGCCATGGCGTGTTGTAGTTTGTTCACTTTTTGTCAGCTAATTCAGTTGAGGGTTTTTTTATGACACATATTAGCATGCATTGATTTTTGTCATTTTAAAACTATTATTCAAAATTACTATTGTTGTATCTTTTCTTTTTTGAGGTCTGCACCATTGTTAATTGTGGCTTTTAATGATTCCTGTCTTAGATTTTATAGCATATTATTACCATCACAGAATCAAGTTTCAAATTAATATTTTGTTCAGAAGAAAAGCACTCCTTTTCTTTTTCAAGAAGCATTTTATTTGTTCCTGCAGTTTCTTGCTCATGACAATCGTAAATGGTAAATTTTCTGCCACTTCTACAGTGGGAAAACTGAAGATTTCTTTGGCCCTTGGTGAAGGTTTCCTGTAGAGAAAATCCTACGTTCATTTCCAAGATACATTCTCTTAAGGTCTAGTGTTTGCAGAATCTCCACCATGGCAGGTACAGGAATATCTCTCAACTGCTGCAAATGCCAGGAAGGTTTTGAAGAGTGGAATATCAAAAGAGAAGTCAAAAATACAGGTGTAACACGTGTGACATTTTTGCTTTGGCCTCCTTTTTCTAAAAGACAGATAGCAGCATATAGATCCAACTCCCATGTAAAGTTCATAGACAGCCCAAGACAAAGCGAGGTGAAGTGTTCTAAGCCAGAGACAAGTAATTGGCAGATCACTGAAGTTAGTCCATCAGTCAAGGCATATGAATACACACTTCTTTCTAGATCCAAAAGAAGGAAGATTTTTCTCAGCATTGCCACTGATCTACCCATGAATGACAGCACCCCCAAAAGAAAACTTGGATCTCTGCATCAAGCTGATGGTCAGTGGGATAAGCCTTCAACAAAAAGTGAGATCTTTCAACTAATTCTTTTCCCTGCAGACCCCAACCGGCAAACTGGATCCAGGTTCTTTTAATCCACGTATTTCTTTCTCACCAGCACTATATTTCTCACCAGCACAGATCTGGACAATAACACCGACTGCCTCTCCTAAAGCAGACAGGCAGCTGTGAGTGCTATTGATGATAGATTCCCAAAGATGTGGACAAAGTAAGAAGACGGAATTGAAAACTACTTATCCCACAAGGGAGGGCCTTCTGCTATCTGTCTAAGAGGAACAGGCAGAGAACCTGCCCAGAGCTGCGTACTCAGCCCTACCAGGTCCTGTAAGTAAATGAGCTGTACCCAAGGGACTGGTGTTGATGAAGGCTATTGATGGATCAAGTAACAGAAACATACAAGTCTTCCCCCTCAGTGGCCATAACAAGGTCACTCACCAGGATCACTGCAGTTGTACATCATGCTGTACTCCAGACTTATGCCTGATTATAAAAAGTGTTGGATTTGGCAGCTGGAATTCTCCTACACAGTTCTTCACCAGTAATTTTACTTAGACATGAGAGTTTAGATATCTGAAGTATTCCTGTTTCACAAACTTGTTAAAGTGAAGATAGATGGCAGAGAAGTATAAGAAGCTTTATGCACCCTAGCTTTCAATCATTTCTCAGCTTAGCTTTAATGTAAAAATCTATTATTTCAAACTTTAAACCTTCTGTTAGAAATTTAACTTTAAAATTGAAGGCTTCTTTCTCCCCGGAGATTTAATTTCTTTGTGGATTGTTGCATTAAAATACAATCTTCCTGTTGGACTTCTTCATCTTTTTATGATCCTTCCTTAAATACAAGGTTCTCGGTCCTTTGCAAGAAACAGAGAGAGAAAAACGAAAAAAAAAAAACCTGTATATATATTTATAGAGGACTCACATAGAGATTATTTTTCAGAAAGATATAAAAGGAAGTAGGGTAGCAGCTTTATTGTATATAATTGTTTAATGTGAATAGAAGGAAATAGTGATGCATTGTTTGCTAGCATGGTGACACATTCAGTGGTAATTTCACAGTATCATGGGAATTATCAAAAGATCTTATAAAAAAATCTCACCATATCTCATATACTGTCCACTTCTACTACAACAAGCAGTTAAATTCACAAACTTGAGACAAGAGGTTCTGTCCATAGAATTTTGAGAGGAATCGGTAAGATCATAGAATCATAAAATCATATAATCAACTAAGACTGGAAAAGACCTAAAGATCATCAAGTCCAACCACCGCCTTGTCTCGCTCCAATTTATATAGGAGGGAGAGGAGGTTGTTTGATATATGTATACCCAGCATGAGATTAAGAAACAACGGTTAAAATGTTGGTCCAACCAGTTTATTAAAATCCTAGCCGTTCAGGGAGATGGGGAAGGGGAGAATGGCGATAGAAAAGATAGGAAATAGAAGCAAGGAGTCTCTGTAGGAGGCAAAAGGGAGATAGTCACCACCATGTGTCCAGCGTGGCTTGTAGTTCAGTCATTGATCTTCAGTAGTGGTCGTCGGGTGTTTTGTTGATTATGATGTCCATGGCGACGATGACAACAACACTAGCAGTACCAACTTATTTATAAGTCCAAAGTGG
>PPHD01003047.1:0-12032 GCA_002909625.1 Bambusicola thoracicus
TCTTAGGAAAGCGTACCTCTGATAATGATAATGAAACCTAAGTGCATCTGGTTAACATGCTTGAGGATCTTTTTCAACACCTTGACTCATATCTGCAGATCTGGTTGGTTTTGTTTCAGCCAGAGGAAGAGATTTATCTGAGTGGTTGTGACTTAGCTACTATCTGCAGCTACCACACCGCTGGCTGTACTGCTCTCCTTCTGTGCCATTTTGCCAATTTACCTACAATTGCTATGTCAGAAATGGATTGGGTTGGGTTACTTGTCATTAGAAGGTAAGACTAAGGTTTACCAAATGATGAATTTGCATTTACTGTACTGACCGGTAACACTTTCTGAGCACTCCCCCTGTCAAAATAGTCATTTCATCAACTATGTGGGTAAAATAATGACAATTTATATTACTTATTCTGACCAACCTCTTTGATTGCTGGAATTTTCTACCAACTAGCTAGCTAACCACATGTGATGGAACTTAAGGAAGCTCTCTGTCAATCTGTCTATCTACATATTGATAACATAGTAAGCTCACAGTTGTAAAAAGCCAGAATTGGTCATAATTTCTCTGTTTGTTGATTTGGGGATGGGCTGGTAGGAGGTGGTGGTTGTGTTAAGCACAGTATAAGTCTCTCTAAATTGGGTGTATGTCATCAGTAATGCTACGTAAAACTTACAGTCTGTCACTTCCCATGTATGTGTGTATGGTTTACAACTATAAGGTCCAAATGTTATCTGAGGACTAAAGAAGAGAAATAGCAAAACCTTAAGAAAGGAGATATTTTGTACAAGCTCCCAGGTAAGTGGCTGCTTAACTCCTGTTGCCAGGTACAAACCACTTCTGCATGAGGCCGTGCTCTGTTGTCACTTCAGAAAAAGGGAACTGTGCTTTGAGGCTCAATTTCAACTGACGACCCAACGTCTTATCTGCATACAGAGGTTTTTTGCTTAATTATGTTAATAATATATGCAAATTATGCATATATTCTGATCTGGGGCTAGGTGTGTCCCCTGGGTTCCTGCGTGTCTGGTGTCTCACAAAGGTGAATGCTTTTTGTCATGAAATACAGGCAATTGGATGGCCCCGGTTGAACGACAGCTGTGTATTTAAATGTGACCTTATATCTAGTTGGTCTTGTAACCTGCAATTTGAATATGGTATTTAGGTAAATGCCTTGCTTTGCTTGAGGAATTGTTAAAAGGGGCACAGGAGTGTATTAACACAGTAAGTTGACTTGTAATGTTGGGATTTTACTCTTGGCCTTTCTTGGTCTGTGATGATTTAACCAGCTGTAACCATGTGTAGACAGTGACTTGTATGTATTGTCTGCTGCTTTGTGTTTCTAGTTGAGCGAGGACCTGGGAAGAGACTTCAAATTAGTAAGTACACCATGTACGTGCCTGGGAGAGCTTGGAGTCTGTTGTTACACTACTAGGATGTGGCTTTTATTAGTTGTTTACTGTGTATAGTGTTATTTTGCTGCAGGAGAAGAGGCTCCAAATGCCAGAGCTGTGCCATGTTTATGCAGCTGCAATGAATCACCCTTACTTTATCCTTTACTGCTTTGAGGTGTCACGTAGGTGTCAAGTCTCATCCAGAAAAAGATGCAAGGATTCGGAAAGCATAAGGTGAATATCACAATAAATGTTCTATGGCAGTGGTGCACTTGTAATATATATTGCAGTTGCCTAGAAAAATCGATGTTTCTGGTGGTGAACTAAATCTTTGTGTCCTCTGTGCCTAGAATGAGCAGAGACAGCGTCCTGCCAGTAGTTGCTGGATGAACAGGAGAAGGGTAAGCAGCGTGGAAAAAATGATAATGCTCTATGCAGAGCACTAGATTATTTTTTCATGTATTCCCTTTTCTTTTCTTTTGCAGGAGCTGTGCAATATTGATGTGTGAAGATGTGTGAAGCCATTATTCCTGTTCTGGCTGATTATTTTAATAAAGTTACTTTCATAATAACTGAAAATTGTCTCATGATCCCATTTTCCATCCTCAGCAATGTCGATTTACCCCCATTTTGAAACCGACCTGTCTCCGTATCCCTATTTACTTCTGACTACATAACTCTGCAGTTATCTTGGGAACAAGCCTAACCAGCAGAAAAAGAGTGGAAAAAATACTGTGCATGTGCTGTTCCTGTATGCTTGATTCTTAACAGAAGTTTTATTAATTGCAAACTGTTGCATGCAGGGAAACGGACAGAGGTTTGTGTTTACCCGTGCAAAGTTTTCGTCTTTGGATGGTAAAATCAATCACAATGAAGTATTTTGATTTAGTATGGATTCAGAATTTTCAAGTTTTTAGATCATGTCCTTGTAGTTACTCACTGTGGCTATAGTTGTTATGTCACTTACTGAACAATTCTCACATATGTTAATATGATCGTTTTTCTTTTCATTGTAAGTGAATTACGTTCTACTCCATGAATGGTATTAGTGAGTAAACTCTGTTGTGTTGAGTAATATAATGTTTCTGTATGGTTATTCTTTCAGGTCCTTTGATAATTTTGTATTTCTCATGCAAGTACAAAATGGAAATAATTGTCCGGTAATGGAGGGGTATAACAGATGTATGCAGTATTGAAGTTTTCAGCAAGATTAACACAAATTTTGGTCTTCTCTTTCTGACAGTGAAACAAGAAACTAAAAATCCGCTCAAAATAACAGAGGAGAGGTGGGCAGAATGAATAATCTAATCAGTTTGTAGAGGAGAAGGGACAGAAGTTGCTTTGCAATTAAGAGCATTAATACTTCTATTAGTAATATCTCATTCGTTGCTGTTAATGACTGGCAGTATTTGTTTCCTTCTGTCATTCAAATGATGGCACTGTCTCCAAAAATACAAGCTTCTAAGTCACTAAACGAACACAGAGTGAAGCTGACTGCAGACTTTGGGGGCTGCCTGCCTAAGCCTGGCCTCTTCTGCACGGTGCCTGGCGAGGCATGCTTGCAGCCCCCATAGATTCTGCTCTGTTGGACATTGCATAGGATTAGCAACAAACTCGAGTGCTGTAAAGACGTAAGTGCCTCTGTGTGATCCAGTACTATGTAACATGGATGCCTGCAAGGACTTTGCGTGTTCTCCGAGTTGGAGCTGACTGGGAATTCTGAGAAGGGCAGTGTTGAACTCAGAGTTACTTTTGCCTTGCTATTTCCAGTCAAAGCCATGTGGAAGCCAGTGGATATATCAATATAATTTCTAAGGCACTTGAAAGCAACATACCAGGTGGGTGACTGCATTCACACAGAAATCAGCTGCTGCTTTTCATGACCACCTCCAAATCGCCTACAACTGGAAAATAGATAACTCTATCAACAGTGTTAACAAAACTTAGCATCCGCAGTGTCCATGTGCGAAGCTGGGAGCACCCATACCTTTCCTCTTTTGTACCCCCATATTTTGCTTTTTCCTTTCTATGGTTCACCAGCCTTTCCTTTTCCATTAGTTTCAATTTAACTTATTCTATGTACACTGTGTTGCTATTGCAGGAATAACTATGAATCAGTTTTAAGTATCACAACCCCTGTTTGTTTTAATGGAGAGCATGACCTGCAGTGAAGTTTAGTTAGTTAGTTGTAATGTAAGTGATAGAGCATTTCAAAAATAGGAGTTGCAACTTGCACTAACTTGCCTAGCTCATAAAATGGGAATGCTGAGAAAATCGATACAGCAGTGTTACTTAAGCAGCTTTAGAAACACAAAAGAATGTATTTATAATAATACAGTAGTATGGGATATTAATGAAAACATACCAGCTATTTCTTTCTGTGTTTACTCAACCCTGCTCTCATTGCTGTTATTTAACCAGTTTAGATCTGCTTTCCGGGTAAGTAAGATTTTCTTCTAATGAGTAAAGTTGAGATGTTCCTCCTGATCTGTTATTCCGGATGTGGCTCTAGGCAGCCTGGTCTAGTGGCTGGCAACCCTGATCATGGCAGGGGGGGTTGAAACTACATCATCTTTGAGGTCCTTTTCAATCCAGGTCATTCTTTGATTCTTTCAGTTTGTAGAGTCAAGTCTATGTCCTTCATATAAAGCACTTGAAATTTTGTTACGCTCAACTGATAGGGAAAAACTGTTAAGTTGTTCATCTCTAAGTATCTGTATGCGCTGCAGTGCTAGAATTTATTAAATCTCTTTTAGTAACTTGCCTTCGTGAGAACAGTGCTGTGATTCCAGCTACCTTTCTTGAATGATTTTTTATGCTCCTGTACTTGGGGCAGTGCAGTCAGGACATAAGAAAGTGTCCATGGTTTATTGCACTCATTTGATGAATGATGAGGATAAAAATGACCAAAATGAGTAGATTTGTTATTTTGTTCATTTTTTCTTGTAAATCTTCATGGTGCACTTTTCAATTTTCTCACCTGACGGCAGAATCTCTTTTCAAGGTAAGATGGTACCAAAGCACGTGATTCTTCCAGTTAGTAGTGAATCTTGCCTTGTGATAAGGTGCGTGACCACTGGTGGAGAAAGGCTGAGTGTATATACAAATCGTATAGACACAGACCAAACTATTTTAGATTAATTCACCTTGAGTGACTCACAGGGGAGCTGGACACAAACAATGGAAATAGTTGTCTGAACAGCAGTGCTGTTTCTTTGAAGCTAAAATAACTATCTTGCATTTTTCCTGGGATTACATATTTTAAGCTACGTGATCTAAATGTCATACTCAAGATTCTGCTGCCATCGAACAAAGTAATCTCATGGAAATATCAACAGGATGAACAGATGCGTATTTTATTACTTATTAGTGAATTGCTGAATAGTAGTGATTTGCGAGCTCTGTGCTGGAAGGGCAGTATCTTATTTCTCAGTATTGGCTCAAAGCTCCTTAATTCACTGATAACTGGTGTAGCTAGAGGACGTCTGAAAGACAATTGAAATGCAATCTGTGTTATTGATGCTGCTTTTCTCAGCTTTTAGGACAGGTGTTGTTCTGCTAGAGGGGTGAATAATGTATGCTGTTGGCTTGCTGTTTCAAGTGACATTTTCCAATATCTTTTAGGACTTGGTAGCATCCCTCTATCAGCTATTTTCTTTGTCTCATTGCCTGAATGCCTTTGTGGATTGAATTTAGCATCTGGAGGCCATGAATCAGCTCAGTAATCATCCACTTCGGTCTCCTCATTCATGTGCGGTGGGGATCTACTAGTTCTTGTACAGAGGAAATTCAGAATCACCTTTAAGTTTGCAACTGTAATTCTTATTGTGACAAATTGCCTTGTGAGTTTAGGATTGAAATAGGATCCAAATACTTAGCTGCATTTCTTGCCTCTGTCCCTGGATTCTGGTGAGGCTTATTTTTCATCACAAGCATGCAGCATAAACAAGGGCATACTCTGCTCCTTTTGGGGCACTGTGAAGAATGTGTTGTGGAAGGAGTTCATTTTTTTAATAAGCCCATTCCATGCCTCTCCAGTCCTCAAAATATGCTCAATTTCGTAGACAAATAGCTTCTCTTTAAATCTGTAGTTTCTTCTCTCCATAAACAAAGAGAATACATATGTACATTATTCATCTCACTTGGAATTATTTACTCATAAATGCATTCCATGATGTCACGTTGTTTTCTCTTGTTCTGCTATCCTCATTCTTCTTACTATATCAAGGCGTGTACAGTCAGCCATTTCATTTATCCTTTTGTTACCTTTATTGCTTGCTCAGTCTCTTTGATATCTTCATCTTACCCCTCATTCTTTTGCTATTAGTATTTTAAAAAATACTGATGCATCTGTTGATAGCACAACTGTGCTGATAGACATACTTGCAGGGTCTTCTGCTGTTCAGTGAATCTGTCCCTTGCTGTCTTGACTGTTTTGTTGCTGCTCTTAAGGGGATTCTTTAATGACTGTTTAATGTTGGATGTGTTTTTTGTCTTATTTTTTCATTATTTGGCACACCTCTGCTGCAGCAATCAATTACTCCGTGATTATTTTGATATTGCTATTACTTGTGCTGATGGTGCTATCCTTTTTTGTTTAATTGCCCTAGAGATAAAAAGAAATCTTCCTCATATCTAATTAAATCTCCCATTTTGAGTTATTATCTGTGTAGAAATTTTCTGGAATTATATATTTTCTACTATAACGTCTGTATTTTAGGCATTAAGTAATTGCTTCCTGGTAGTCAGTTCTCTGCTGCTTTATGCTCTTACAAGGCCAGAGGGCAGTGAAACACTGGCACAGACTGCCCAGGGAAGATGTGGATGTCCCATCCCTGGAGGTGTTCAGCGCTTGATTGCATGGGACCCTGGGCAGCCTGCTCTATTGCTTGATCTAGCGGTTAGCAGCCCTGCCCATGGCAGGCAGGGAGTTGAAACTGGGTGATCTTCAAGGTCCCTTTCAAGGTCTTGGTTTTGGTAATCCTTCTTTTCTTGCCCTTCCAATCGTATTTATCTCTGTTCTTTTACTACTGGAGAAGTTATATAATATAATAAAAATCTAAAATATAGCTCTCTCTGCAACTTGGTAATTATCCAGTGAGTAATTATATGAAAGCAAGTTCTGAAATTAATGAGCTGCAGTACATTGTTTTTTAGGCTAGATCATCATAACTGAAAAGCTAGGAAGTTATTCTAGTTTAGACATCTTTGCTCCCATGATATAGATCTGTTATCTTGAGAATCTCTCAACTATTACCTGATTTCATATAAATTTGTGCATAGGCAAGAATTGAAAGAATTAACTGGAAGCGGCAGGGCAGGCATAATTCAGTAGTATTGTTGAGCTCTCTAGTGGACACAAAAATTAGTTAAAGCAGTTTAACCATCTTGGCAACCTGTTTACAGAAATATTATACGTAATCTGCTGTTTCCTGATGACAATTCATCTTCTTTCAGGCACAGATCATCAGAAAGAGTAGGATTCAACACTGTTCCAGCTGTACATTTTAAAGAAGTTTTGAGTTCGGCATAACAGGATTGGAAACTGTTCATTTGAAAGAGTTTCAGCATTACAGGCTCATCTTCCACAAGTCTTAGTAAAAGATTTATGAACTTGAGAGGATGCCACCAAAATAAGGTTGAGAAGGTATTCAAATAACAGGCCCAGCTTTAAGCTAGCACACACTATTCCTTAAGTGCTTTCATTGGTGGACCTATGCTTTTGCAATAGCCTGAATCAGGAGCATAGACATAAAAGGTGGATTAACATTTCTGATTGATTCTTTGCCTCAGTATTGAAAATCTACAATAGGTTCTTTTTTTATTTCTCTTAGACTGTTTCCACTATTTTCTATATTTAAGCTGCTTTAATTGTATTATATATTCCAAATATGTGGACACTTGTGTATTTCAATAACCTTTGAAGGAACAATGAAGGTACTCTAAATAGTATTTCTACCTTTATCTCATCTTTTTGTTTTAATGAATATTTACAAAGCCTATGTCTGCAGTGTTTTTCAAATGTTTTGCCTAGGATATTTTATGACATCATTCTTTTAGACTAAGATGCATCTATTCCATTTTTATGGTGAATGGTGGCAGTGAACAAGCAACTCAATAAATCCAGGTGAAGTTAATAGAGTATTCTTTCTCTTCTGCTGTTTCTATGACAACGCTATCAGCAAAAGAAGAAAAGACTAATGATCTCCCTTTAGGGACAACTTTTCCTCTCCTACATCATTTTATCTATTGGCCAAAGTTCTGTTGAGAATGTTTTTAATAAATTAGGATGTTTAAAATGTGTATAAAAAGACAGTTTGATGGATTATTAATTAGGACTATCATTTCAATACGTATTTCGACTGTAACCCGCAAGTGCCGTTCACTTTCCAAACGAAAGAGAAGATAGAGATGTGTGCTCTGCTGTAACCTAAGATACAAACAAGAGGGAACATAAAGCGTGTCAAGATGGGTAAGAAAACAGGATATAACCTAGCTCATTTAGACTGCTGGTCAGGCTCCCAACATGAGAATAATGCTAGATTCTGGATTATGTTGTACATAGGGCACTGAAGCTGGTGAAGGGTCTGGAGTGCAGGTTTTATGAGGAGTGGATGAGGGAACTGAGATTGTTTAGTTTGGATAAGAGGAGGCTCAGGGGAGACATTGTTGCCCTCTACAACTCCCGGACAGGAGATAGCAGTGAGGTTGGGTTTGGCTTCTTCCCACGTAATAGCGACAGTAACAAGAGGTAATGCTCTCAAGTTGTGCCAGAGGAGGTTCAAGTGGCACATAAAAATCTGTTCTCAGAAGGAGTGTTGATAAAGTGGCACAGGCTGCCCAAGGGCGTGGTGAAGTCACCATCTGTGGAGGAATTCAAGAAATGTGAAGATGTGGCACTGGGGGACACAGTCAGTGGGCACGGTGGGGATGGGCTGACGATTGGACTAGATGATATCAGAAATCTTTTCAAACCGTAATGATTCTGTGATTGTCTGCTTATTCTTTGCACCAATGATATAATCAAGCTGAATGGAATGTAGAAGTATGGGACTTGGCTCATCCAGTTCTAGGTACTTTAAAGTTTCTGACATGAGCTAATCATCTGGACTTGTTGGGAAGTCAACAGCACTTACAGATGGTTATCAATCCATTTAAGGATAGGCTGGATTGCTGCTTGGACATCTTGGTATAATAAAGCTTTCACATGACTTAAAAGCTAATAGAGAAAGCATAGCATATATCAGTTTATGAGAGTAGTAGTTTGCAGCAAGATCAAGTGGATTGTGAGGGAGTGGTCTACTTCTGAAGATTAGCTTGGAGATGCAGAGGTAGCTGAGGCTGAAGGAGTCAGTCAAGGTTTTAAGTAATTAGGTGAATGGAAACGAAAGATGAATAAGATGATAATTGGTTGACTGACTCAGTTGTTTTAGATTTTCCTTATTTTACTACTTGTTTTGGAAGTCTTTAGAAATGAAGTTGTTAAGGAGGGAAGAGTTGATCTATATTTTTCTGAGTGGCATGGAGGTGTTTTAACATTGTGAAATGGAGAGACAGAAAAATGGGATAGACTTAGATTAGACACGAAGTGCAGACAGTAGGGCATGTGGTACCCGTGGTGGTAACAATGAGGAAAGTGTATCCTTAGGCTTTGTAGATTATCAACTTCTTCAGGCTGTCTTTGAAATGAGAAATGATGTCTGAAGCTAAGAATGGAAAAGAGTTATGCATGTAATGGAATTAATGTTTTTTTTTGTTGTTTTTTTTTTTAATTTCTGAACATGAAGTGTGTAAAGCACATGCCCATGGAAGGGAGCATGTTTGTTTTTAGCTTGGGGTAAGAAGACATTGTCTGTAAGCTTAGATGTATTGCTAGCACAAGTGAAATAGGTCATGAGATTAAATTATGGTAGCTGAAATGTAATGAAATATGGCAGATGCAAATCTTGACTTTGAAAATACTGTAAGATCATCTTATACATGCTCATTCTGCTATTCTGTGTTAATACTATTTCACAACCCCAGTAACACCTTTGTGTTTAGCTTTCTATTCATTTGCTGTCTTGTTTGCACTGAAGACAGTTTTGTAATCTATGTATGGCTTTTGCAGCAGATGATGTGGGCAGCTCAGCATTGTACTGATTAAACGAGAAGGTTAATGCTACTGTCGGGGAATTATCAGAAATGCTAGCAGCAATCCATTATCAAAACCACACTGTAACATAATGAAACATTTATATTTTGGGGCATATTTCCACGGTAATTCAAAAGAGGTATGTATACAATGAATGCTGATTTACGAAAGCTACTGATATTCTTTTATATAACATCGTGCAATCGAACAGATCAGTAGTTTGATTTTTAACACTGTGAAATACCTTACTGTGGATTACCTATTGTAAACATAAGCTTCTAATATGCTTGCATGTATTGTAATGTATTAATTTATGAAGATAAAAGAGCAACAGTACAGAAGACTAACCAGATTGAATTAGTTTCCTCAGTAATAGTGTATTTACTCAGAGAAGAAAATGTGGAAAAAATTAATTCATGGCAAAGAAATAGTGTCTAAATTAAACTATAAGTAAATGTATAAAATAAATATGCTAAGCTATTGTGATGTAGAGTGCAGTGGTGCCCAGTCAATTTGTGAGAAGGTATAGTATTACTGAAATGGGATTCGACACTTACTGAGATCTGTTTAAAAACTTGAAAGCATTTAAGACTGAACGTCTTCTACGATTTTATTTGCCAAAGAGTATGCTGTGCTAATGCATTGGGTTGCAACGCTGCATTGTTGTAAAGCAAGTACTTATGGGTACTAATTTAGAAGGATCGCCTTCCACTTGATGATCACTGGTGCAGCTGAGTTTGTTGAATCTTCTTCAGTACTAAATGCATCGCAAGGATATACCGTGTGGCTTCCATTGTTTATAAGGTCTGAAGCACTTATAAGTTGAACTGTTATTAAACTGTTGATGATATTGAGATATTTTATTTTGTTGGTAAGAGTAAGGAACTTATGTAGGATAAGAAAAGTTTGTTCTGTTGATTGTTAGAAATATTTGATGATGAAAAATGTTCTGTGCTGTCTTACATCCTATCTGACCTGTCTGGTTGAGAGAGGAATAGCACTCAGAGGATGGGTGAAAGGCCTGAGTAATCCCCTATGCAGCGGAGGGCTGCCAGCTAGCAGTCGGTGCTTCCATCAGGCTTAATGAAGAGGTGAGCTGGTGTAATAGCACAGGCAAAGAATAAAACAATTGCAAGCAGTTGAGAATTCATTGAAGGAGGGATGGCAATAAAGGGATGGGGAATTCTGACCACTGCTAGGTTTGTTTTCTAAAACTAGAAGAGATGAATCTGTTTTACTGTGTTCTTAGATATAAACATGAGATTTGTCTTCAGCAGTACAAGATGGTTGCAAACTGATTTGAAGCTATTTGTGTAGTGAACAGAAGTCATTTTGGAATAACGTACTCTGAGTTTCAAGCGACTGAATCATCTCTGAAATTATTACGAGCAACTTCAAAAAATCTTTAGCATTTTTCATCTCAGGTACCATAGCAGATTATAACTTACAGTTCTGATGAGAATAATTTTCAATAAGTAATTATAGCTCACATGCATAACCTGACATATGTATATTTTATCATTGTACCTGTCAAGAGAGATTACTTTTATGCTGGTGATGAACTGAAAAATATTATCTGCAAATTATCCGTTTTATGAAGATTTCTTAAGTGGCTGAACGTAGAGGTACGTGACTATACTGAATGGGAAAAAATACGAGAGTAATTCATAACAGAATCTCAGGGGAATCCATTCTACAATCAAAAGTTGCATGAACTAAAATGTCTCATCAAAAAAAGAGAAGTTAAGTTAATAATGGCAAATTACTGAACTCATGAATTTTTATGTCTCTAGAAATAACTAGAATATCTGTTTAGTGTATTTATTCCTATTCTACTTTCTTGGAATCCCTTATAGTTTTCTGTTTCCCAATTCAGCTTCTATTTTTCTAGAGCATTTAGACACATTTAAAGTCACATTTTTTTTCTTTCATGTTATACACGTATAGAATTACTCTATCACCATTCTAACCTAGTCTACTGGTTCAGTTGTGCATCATATAATGACTCATCCTGTTTTGTCCATACAAATTACAGCAATTTGAGAGTACATTTTCCTTTCCTAAACAGTGCTGTTAAAAGGGACTTTCATGTTGTGGATGTTCCGCTTCTTCTATTTCAGTACTCTGAAAAGAAACAGAAAAGACCCATTTTTGTTCTTCTACTACTGGGAAATATTGCAAAGAATAATGGTTTCTTACTCATAACTTCACATTTAATCAATTTTGGTTAATAGCTTGTTGTTAATTAAAAAAAAAAAAAGTTTCACAGGGGTAATAGTTTATGTACTCAGTTCTTTCAGTGTTGAATTTTAAGACCTCCACTCCTGCAGTGCACCACAATCCATAGTCTGTTCCAAAAGGAAATTGGATCAGCATATGGAATAGCTGAGTGATGCACTTCCATGTCAGATGCCCCTCTGCTGCCATCTGTCACGCGGCAGCAGCATGTAATGGGATATTGGTGGGAAGGTCCAACTTCTACTGCCATACAGCCAATATCAGCCTCT
>PPHD01003047.1:12062-31146 GCA_002909625.1 Bambusicola thoracicus
ACTCATAACTTCACATTTAATCAATTTTGGTTAATAGCTTGTTGTTAATTAAAAAAAAAAAAAGTTTCACAGGGGTAATAGTTTATGTACTTAGTTCTTTCAGTGTTGAATTGTAAGACTTCCACTCCTGCAATGCAGCAGGATCCATAGTCTGTTCCAAAAGGAAATTGGATCAGCATATGGAATAGCTGAGTGATGCACTTCCATGTCAGATGCCCCTCTGCTGCCATCTGTCACGCGGCAGCAGNGACATTGTGGGCCAATATAACAAAAAATAGGAGGTACTGATTTTGGAGCAACCATCGTGTGTTATGTCTGAATACCCTCTTCTTTGCTGCTGTGCTTCTCTATGCCTGCTGCTAAATTGCTGCTTTGTTGAGGGGATGCAACTAGCATCTAAACAACACCCTTGCCTGCTGGATTGTTTTTCAGGGTGGTTTGATCAGCATGCATCGCAATGGAGCAGTGGTCCTAAAATGCTGTAATCCTTCCTCTTGGCCGATGCTACCAACATAGGCAGAGAAGGTGAAGTCAGGAACAAAGGAAAAGTCTAGAACTGGTGCAATAAAACAAGGATAAACCAGTTTGGTGGTGGTGGTGGAGCTGGGCTGAAAGAGGCAGCAGTGGTCCTGCAAAACTCTGGAATTCTGTTCTGGAAGAAGAGGATTTGTTTACTGTTGCTATCCTAAAAGCAGTTGCCCTCTAGAATGAAGGCTGTCATATTAAAAGTGAAGCCAGGAGTTTTGCTGAGATAAAATTCAGTGTTGGAGTAAATTTGTCTTTTAGTCAGAAAATCAGTGTAAATCTGGAGAAAAACATCAATAAAATGCCTTTAACTGAATAACTGAGAGACAAATGAAGGTTTTTGTAGTTTAGAAGGTGACTTGTTATAAACTGAAGTACTTCAGTTCTGCAAGCTTGTTTTCCTAAGATATGTGTTTCTTCTGGCTATTCTGCAGGTGATCTAAGAGCATGTCGTTCACAGCAGCTTGTGGTTTTGTACATTGCATAGAAAATATGCCGCTGCTGGATTTTGCATAAGGATTTAATTCATTTTGCTTTTCATATGATAGTGCTTTTTATTAGTGCATATTTCTGTAGGTATTTTTGTGAGTGAAAACTAACTCAACATACTTTTTGCTTTTTTAATTTCCTTGACCTTTTGTGTTCTTTCATGTAGGTTTCCAGTCTGCTAGGATAAAACTGGATACCCCTCAGTGTTTAGGACTATTTAAATAAATTATTTACATTATTATTTAATTGGCTTTACCAGTTGATAATTATGCTGAACATCTATCAGAAGGCTATGTATGTTTTTAATGTACAAGATTACTCCATAATATAGTATAAAGCTGTAAAATCATTCCTCTTTTAAGGGGAAATGTAAACCTAATCGCCGCTCTCCATGTCTTCTACAGAGAACAGTTGGTATGCACACTTTTGACCTGCCTGTTTCAACATCTGCAGGGGACTATGCACTGACCCCAAGCTGCTTATCACAGTCATATTTCTAAGCTGATGTTGAATTAGAGTTGTTTTTCATATGGAATATATATAGCACATAAGAAAACAAAGTACTCTAAGAGTTGTTACAGTGATGAGGGAATAACAGTAGTCACTTATCTACTTACCACCTATGACTTGTGGGACATGAAGGAATGAGGAGACATCTAAAGGAATTAATTTAGGCACGTGCCTTTATTAAGAGTCTTTGTTAAGGGGATGGGATCTGCTTATAGGAAGTACCGTGAAACTCCTCTGTAGAGAGTAGTGATGTAAAACATACAGCTTGCCTTTAACAGGAAGATTTTACTATTGACGTTGGGAGCTCAGTTGGTAAATACTCCTTTCAACAGAGCTTTGCTCATTTACTCCCTTTGAAGACCTGGCCGTCTTATTTTAATTAAAAAGAAGCAGACAAAATCTAATCATGCAGAGCCTGCTCCATACCAACTCTGGGATTACTGCAGCCGCCTGGAGTTAAATGAATCCTTCATGCTCAGTGTAAAAATGCTGAGCAACTGTGACTTGCAACCAGATCTTCTGTGGCACGTTCTGAAAGGCAATGTCATGGGAAGAGCATCTGAGAAGATTGTGAAAAGGCAGCAAAAGAAGCAATTACAGCATTCATTTTTCCCTTTCATTGTCTGAGTCATGCCAGTCGTTAGTGAGCAACATTTAATTAAACCGTTATCAACTTAACTTTGGTGTATTTCATAATCTCACCCTGGGCATTGTCTTTTTATTAGGAAGAGGCTTAAGTGACTATGAAACACAATGAAAAGCCATGGAGGGGGATAGCACACAGCAAAGCCGCTAATCCACTGGAGACCTCTGTGGGAAACTTTCTTTTTTCAGTGATACAGTAGAGCTTTGAAGGTTATCGGGACCTTTTATCTTCTATTCAGTTTTCTCTGAACCCAAGACACATCTATGCAAAGCACATCCCAGCAAATAACTTCTGAGATTGAAGCGGAAAGACTAGTTAATTACTGCTTTTTCTCAAATGTTTTATATCTACACAGTTGTTTATTTGCACGTTGCGGTATGTAGGAGCCTAAGTGGGAGTCTAAGACACTAAGCGCAATATAAGTCTAGTCAGTGCCCCAGAATGTTTAGTGTACAAACTGGTTGGTGCTATTCAGACCATGTGTTTTTGACCCAGCAAGCACAGAGATTTGTATTTTTTTCTGAGTCTCTAACTAAAATAAAATTTCAGGACTGATCCAGTTTGTTATTTTTGCACAAGAATCTGTTAAACCGATCAGCCAGGAACCAGAATTCCTGATTTCAGCTCTAAGATACCAACTGTATGTAATTCTTACATATGGTTTCTCTACGGAATTGTTGATTCACATTATAAATGGAATACTGTAGTAATACTGCCTTACCTCTATAAACTGTTTAAAGCCTATTGCGGCGTGTGGAGAGCATCAAAATCCTTAACATGCAGGCGTATTCTAGCTGTACCATTCTGCTCTAATTCTTTGTGTATTTCGTTGTCACCACTTATTGTCACTCACAGGATTATTTCTCTTTGGATCAACGGGTTGGAAAGAATGCATGTCACAACTAATAATCTGCTTCCTTTTGAGATATTAACAGGTTGTGAATTTGGCGTAATTAGGCATCTGTTTTTGGCCTGGTCCTCGATGTGTGACTCTATATATTGCTACTACTGATCCCTTGGCTTAGGGGACAGCATGCATCTGATGGATGTATCACATTTTCTGCTGTTGGAGCTGTGGCATAAAGGTGTGGTTGCAGCTCACATCTAACTCATCTTCTGTCTTTCAACTGAGATTTAAGGCATTTGTTTAAAATGGAAATCCAAGTTACCATTTGTTTTACTATTTATTGTATTAGTCAGATCACATCTTTAGAAAGAATGGAAAAACTCTAATGAGCAGTTATCTCTACAAATCATAGGCTCGTTGCATGAAGAGTATGGTAAGCATTGAAGATTTAGCTGCCAATAGAAGTGCCATGGTTTGGTAAACATCTTTGTTGTTAGCCTTCACTTGACAGTGAAGAAAGGGATGCTGAGACTGAGGCTAAATACAGTAACCCAGCAGGACTTGTTCCATTTTCTGTACCTAGATCCTATCTGCTAATGCTGTTGGGACAAGCAGGTCAGACAAATGTCTCATTTCCCAAACAGTGTTATAAAAGTTAACCTTGGGAATTTTTGTTTGATCAGTGCAGCCCTATAAATTCTATCCAGTACATCAGTAGTCAGTTTATGTGCATAAATAAGGCAGTATCACTTCTGGATTCAGTTACTAGGGTTGTATTTCAAGTTCTGCCCAGTTGTGATACTGCTTTCTCAAATACTCCTCTCTTTCTTCTCTTTTTCCTAAACATGCTTTGATCTGTACTGGTAATCTGCTTAGTTAGAGGGCACAAAGGCTTGAAAAGATATGAAGAAGTAGTCCAGAATCATGTCTAACAGCTGTTACTCAACTGAAATCTTTAATATAAAGCAGCCATCCCTGAACTATGAACTGATACTTCCCTTTGTATTTAATCCCTCCTACCTATCTAGAATGAAGTAGCAACATGATGATGGGCATCATCACGAAGGGAGCTTTAGGTGCTTATTCCTAGGATACTTTAATGGAGGAGTTCCTCACATGCCTTGAAAGTATTTGCCTGCATGGGACGTGAAACAAGACTTGCCAAATACTATTACTGGAGGAGATGTTGAGACAAACTTAGATAATTTTTTTCTGTACCAAAGAAGACAGTAGATGGGGAGGGGAGTAGATATGTAGCAGGAAGAGTTCTCTCTAACTCTATTCTTTAATAGCCACAAGGTTTTATGTGGGCACCCCTTCCTCTTCAGTCTCCCCAGACAGAATGACTGTGTTCTGCAGTCTTCAAAGTGTGGGTTTTCTGTGACCTGGTAAATCATCTCTGAGTTGCCTAGCGGGGATCCCATAGGATGTCTGGCCTTAAGTTTTTGTGAACTGAACGTTTACCATCTGTTTACTCCTAGGAATTAAATGAAAACAAGTGAAAAATTTCTCCAAATGTTTGTAATGTTGGGAAGTTTCTGTGCAGGCTCCAAGCAGTGATTGTTTACTGAGATGAACAGTGGATCAGTAGAACTAAGCTCATTTACTTCTTTATTTAGTGAAATGTGTGGAGATAATTCTAGTTAATGAACTTGCTCTTTTTTAAATATTGAAAAAGTCATTAAAAAAAACATATCCAGGTTTGAAAGATCGCTAGAAGAAATAATAGAAATGGGATGCACATCATGGTTTAGTGCCTTGTGGCAGCAAGGGTAATGGGAGGACGGTAGGTCTAGATGATCTTGTAGGTCCTTTCCAACCTTGTGATTCTATGATCGTAACAATTACTGCGCTCCATTATGATAAATTAAAACAATTAGGGTAAAAAGTTAGCAAATATCTCTAAATATTTTTGAAGTATCTCTAAATATTTGTAAAACTCACTTTTCAGTGAAATACATGAACAAAATTTTTACTCTTTCTCTCTTCAATTCATATATTGGATTTAGGAGCTCATTTTTATTTTTCAGTTAATAGAAAGAAAAGTAATCAATACAGTGCAAGTAGTCTGTCGTGCATTGCACTGCGTGGTAAACCAAGTAAACTGCTAAACTGCAGCTCCTGAATAGCTTTGCATGCTCATCAGTGGTAATTACTGCTCATTAGTGAAAATAGTTGTAATCAATATGTTCGTGTCAAAAGAAATAACAACAAAACCTAGTGTTCCCAGCATGGTGTTGGTCTATAATTCTGCGCCCTTGGCAGTTGACTTAAATAGCCTCGTGTTTTATTACCTGGTAATACTTGCTTCAATCTAAGATAAAAATAGTTTTCTTCATAATGTTGCTTGTATCACATGGCCACAAATTTCTTAAATTTTTGCTTTGCATGGTGCACATTTCTCTGGAGAGAATTTTTGGGGGGGTGAGAATGCAAAAGGGTATTCAGTAGTTCAGTGAACAGTGCTTAGTAATTCTATTTTCTTTAACATTATTTAATTAATAGCTTCCCATAGACTTGAAATAGAACTGTAGGATTGCTCAGGTTGGAAAAGACCTTCAAGATCAGGTCGAACCGCAACCAAACCCTACTACCCTAACTGTAACAACCCATCACTAAATCATGTCCATGTGTTCCAACAGAAAACGCTTAATAGAGTACAGTTTGTCTGGGAAGGTAAAATTTACTGGGATTGGATTTGTTCACAGGTTTTTTCCCCACTGCTTCACTGCAGGTTGTATGGGTTGCTAATAGCAGAGGTACTGCGGATGAACTGTGTGATTAACATAAAAGGCTTTTGCCTCATTTCATAACTCTTTATTTTTGAATACTAAAAAGCCTTTTAGTTTATGGTGAGTTTTTTGTTTTTGTTCTTTTTTTTTTAATGATTAACAAAAAGTTTGATTTTATTGCTGGATATGTTTGGAGCCTTTAATTTTGTGGTATGAAAACAGGGCTTTGTGACTCCATGGGATGAGCACCTGGCATTGTTTCTTCTCATTAAAGAGATTTATGAGATTACAGAGTACTTCAGTTACTGGAGTTTTTAACTGGAAGCATGACGTAAACCAGTCACCTTAAAGGCAAAATTTTGATACTGTGTTAAAATATCTAGTAAATAAATGTTATCAGTGACATAAAATTAAAAAGGAATAAGCATGGACCATTTTAACACTGTACATCTTGCATGTCCTGAGATAAATTTTATATACAAATGATCCGATTTTGCTGCAAATCTTTTAAAGATTTTTGCATAAATGCTTAAACAGAAAGCTAATTAGAAAATGATTCCCAGAAGCTTCAGAAATGACTTATTACATTAGAAGTTATTACAACTTTTTATTAAACATTGCAGCTTTTTTATTAAACATTTTCTGTAATGGACAGCAGATTATTACATAGAAATCAGACATTTGGGTTAAGCAGGAATTAATTCAAATATGAGATATTCCTAATATTTCCCTTAAGAGCAGTACCTTTTAATCCAACAGGTAGAGTTCTTGTTGCCTGGCCAGAAATAGAAATATATACGTGTATGGTTCATTCTAATTAGTTGAACTGTTATATTAGCACACTGTATTTGTTTACAAATAAAAAGTAGGTGAGGTTAGAGAAGGCTGGATGAAAGTTTGGGAATTTTAAGAGAAGGCATAGATTTCATTTAGAAAGGTGGAAATGGGTATGTAAAGTGCTTCACTGTAAGAATTTACGTTATTCCTGAAAGAGTTACATTGCTCTTCGGGGAAATAATATAGCAAGGTGTCTTTTGGTTTGTAAACTAGGTAGGTAGGATGTTTTTGGATGAGGGCTTTCAGAAGACATTAAATAGAGTCAGGTTGTATTCTCCAGGGTACCTTCAAAACTTACCTTTATTGACACTTTGCCTTTGGGGATATTTATAATTTAGGAGATATGCAAGTGTAATGTTAACCAAACAGGACAAGGTACATGAAGGTTCTATGTTGTACTGATGTATGCCTTTAAAATGCATATGATAGAAAGTTTGGTTTAGAGTTTCTTTAGGGAAAGAAAAAAAAAAAAGAGAGACAGGGTTCTTAAAAACTTATTTATTTCTTTCTTCTAAAGAGAGACATCTGGCATCATCCTTTATTTTGTTTCTACTAAACCCAAGAGGCTTTCCAAAGCAGAGGCAGGAAGCAAGGCAGATGGGAGGAAGTAAAAGTTTAGGCAATCATTAAAATATTTATTTTTTCTTATTATTCCTCAATATAAGATGTTGAATTGAGAAATGACTGCTTTTACTTCAAGGTATTAAACGATTTTTGTTTCGTCTTGGTTATATTGCTGTAACAAAATGTTACATAAATTTACTGTTAATCTCACTGCTGCTGGGGATCCTCATACGGTAAACTAGAACCAATATAATGGTATAATAATACCATATTAAATTATGAGGCTACAAAAAATATCATTTACCTCTCTTTGGTTTGCCAGATGATAACATATAAGCAGTACTGCAGGTTTTCACCTTAAATGCAGAGTGTGTTCACATATTCAGACCTTAAGAGTTATGCAAAATGTGTTGAACAATAGTACTATGCAAGAAGTGTGTGAAACACTGAGTTGGGTTGCAGCTAGGAAAGTTTGTTTGCGAAGGAAATATTTATTTTCTCTGTTGCACAGACAAAGATGTGCTTTGTATGCATGATTTATTTTACAAAACGCGTGATTTTCACTTTTGGGGCACCAAGAGATGATATCCCACATTATGACAATCATTATGATTAGAACTCAGTCCAATGTTTCTTCTGTCTTCTTCAACTGGGAAAGTAAAGACTTACGTCTAGTTTAAAATGGTTACTCCTGGAGTATTATTGGGCATCTGACTTCGCTCAGAAAATCTGCTACTTCATTTCTGTATTGAAGTGGTGACGTTATTAGCCATGGTCTTATAGTGCCAGAGGAGATCAGGTGCAGAGCCACAAGAGAACAAGAGAGAGACTGACAAAGAAGGCTCTTTGTGCGTGCATGTGTGTCTGTGTGTAAATAAGATAACCTGTATGTGTATGTATGTATGTATAATATATGTACAAGGGCTGCTCCAAAAGTAATACCTCCTATATTATTATGTTGGCCCACAATTTCAGAGGTGGACGTTGGTGGTATGGCAGTAGAGGTTGAACCTTACTACCAATACTCCATTATATTTTGTTGCTGTGTGACAGGTGGCAGCAGAGGGGCAGTCTGACAAAATGGCACCTGACATGCAAGTGCATCTGAAGCAAAGGTGTAGCATGGATTTCTTTCATGCGGAAGAAGGGGGAAGAATCTACTGACAGACAGGTGCCCTCAGAATGCCCTGGACAGTGAGTCAGGCCTGAGAGCTAGCTGTGGAAGAGGCAAGCGTGCAGCAATTTCTGATAGTTGAAACACCACAAGGAAAGGAAGTGTAGGACCGTAATTTCACATCTGATGTGTTTCTAGCCTTGGTCAAGAGTTAATTCAGTAAATGCTTGAAGTTAATTAAAGGACGTACCTGGAAACTTGGCAGTATCTGTTGGGCGTCATGCTTTCCTGGCAACTGTGTTTTAATCAACGGATTTGCAGGCTGAAGCAATGTATCAAATGATAACTGTGTCAGATTATTTGGGCAAACAGTACCTTAACTTTGTTTTCTGCTAACTCTTATGTTTTCCTGTGGAACATCTCCATCTTAATTGAAACATCACCTGAAAACAAGAGAAGTAATTGGCATTTGTGAACGTGCTGCTGATGACAAAGCTAAAAGGACACAAAATGAGAAGTGTGGAATTTAGATCATTTGTCTTGCTCTTCACAGACTTTCCGTGTTGAACACTGCTTTTTACATTACTGGGAGATACTGTGTTAGAGAAAAAGATGACTGAACTGAGATTTGATCTCTCCTTTAATCACATGAACTGAGAATACTTCAAGTCCTAACCTTTTCAATGACAATTTATTTAACTCATTCCTCTTAGTTCATAATTAGCATTTCCACATGTCAATTCTGCATTCTCTGACAGTACTGTCAAAATTCTAAATTGATGATGGCAATATGTTGTCAAGTTGATGAACGGTGTTTTCTGTTTCTGCTTTAGAGCAGAAATTAGAGGTATGCCATTAAGATGATGGTGAGGATGAGCCTTCTGAAGCAATCTCCTCTCTAGTTCTGAGAGAAGGAAGGCAGGTCAGAGCTGTCAAAGAGGTCCTTATTCCTCATCTCCAGCTGGAAACTCTCATCTCAAATGTAGCCCATTTTGTTTTGTCTTTCTGCCATGAACTGCTGCCTCGGTTTTCTCAATAACTTCCTCTAGGCCTGAGATAATTTGTTGTTTTGTTTGTTGGTTCGTTTTTTTTAAGTTAAGTCACTTCTAACTTTAAACTGATAGCATGTGTCATTCTGAAAATACTTTTGCTACTGCTGAGTCTAATGCCTTATTCTGTAAACTGGAAGAACTAGCATTGCACTGTAGGGTTTTGGATCACCATGCAACTGTTTGAAGTGGCAGGTTTGTGGATTTTTTTCTGACACATTGTGTACTTCATTCTTGAAGAAAGATCAGCATATGTCACGGATTTTGAAATGCAAAAATCTATTAGCAAAAAATCTGTTTGTGTGCATGCTTGCCTTCAGGCATATGGTTGCATCCTTTTGGACTATGACAGGTGTTTAAAATGCGTCTGAATATACTCATATACTGAGGTTGGACTATATACCGTTTTTTTGCGTTTATCCATTTTGGGAGGCCAGTGAAAGGAGTTAGAAGAATAAGGAAAAATGTATTTTCAACTATAATAAGAATTTTCTTTGATCTGTGAGCACAATTAGGATGTATAATAGATGGCTTGCAATATGGCAGTTGCTAAAGGGTTTAGTCCCCTTTGACAATCCTGAAGCAAAGGCATCTGAAAAGGCTTGCACAGCAGCAGTCCCAGCAGCCGTGTACATGGACGAGCTGGCACTCAAGCAATTTGGATTTGGCAGCCTACTTCCTACCTACAGATATTGCCAAGTTCACAAACTGGATCCCTTACTGTGGGTGAGCACACAGAGCGAGTCTGCTAGACGTTTCGTGGGCTGAGGACTTAACCGTGTCATAGCACTGCTACTCACATTTATAGACATTAAGCATCTGCTTTTGCTCTGTATGAACAATTGGATGTATTATCCCTCTCATTGGCAAAACGCCTCTGGAGGATTAAAGGAAGAGTATAGCTGCTTACAGGCACCATATTGACTTTTCTCCTTCTGCTAACATAGACTGGGTTGCTCTCTGATTACTTGTAGGGATTTATCCTGCCGTAAGTGTTGTAGTCATTACAGCGATCAAACATGCATGAAAGGAATATTTTTTGACAAGGCAAAGGGGATGTTAGTGCACCTGGACAGAGCACATAGACAGGTCTCTTCCTCATTTCCTCTGGCTCATGGTGTAGCTAGGGAGAACAAGTAGCATCCTTCACACACTGGGGAGCTTCAGCAGGGGATGTTTCAAGGGGAGTGCCAATGGAAACAGTGTTGTGAAGGGATACTTGTTCAGCTCCCTCTGGCAGTCTTTCTCCTTGTTGTTTCATCCATCTCTAGTCACTTGGCTTGGGAGGAGGAACCAGGTCAAAAAGTTGGGGCTAGAAACAAAAAGAGAATATTGCATAAATACGTAGACCTGTGCCTGCAAAGTCCTGTTTATAAAATGCTGTACTTGGGCAGCAATGCAGTACCTTGTGGCACATTTTTCTGCAGCCAAGTCCTTGCGCTCTATGCTCTCCCCCTCCAGAGCCTTCCCAAGTAGAAGACCACATTTCTACTCAAATATTTCAGGTTTCAGGTTACTAACAATTTTCTCTAGTTCTCCCGTCATTGTTTTTTTTCCATGGATTTATATTGAAAAAAATAATAAAATCATCCTGGTTTAAACAGCTGTAGTCAAAACAGAGACAACATTTAATAATAATATTGTTTGACTTACGGCGAGTTTCTGATAATGTAACCGTCAATAGTAACTGTTAAATATACTTTGGCAGCTCTGATGTTAGCTTGAGATTTGAATGAAACGTTCAATATTGGTAAGTGAGCAAGATACAGAATATAGAAGTCTCACCCGTGGGAGAAATTACAGTGATTGGGCTTTGCTGGTAACAGCAATGCAAGATCTGAGATCTAATAAAATATTTGCTGGGAAATGAAGATGTTATTACGTTAGATGTTAGGCATGCCTGTGGTCTTACAGAAGAAAACCCTCATCACCTAAGGAATTACTAAGCCAGAATTAAACAATATTATTGCATTATAAGATTATTGTAATATTTTTCTGTAACAGTCATCTCCAAAACTATGGAGTTATGCATACAGTGACTTAGAGTGCAGCAGTTATCTATCTGATCTGATGCCTATTGCGCTTGGATTAGTACTTGGGTTAATCTCTGTATATATGTATGTGTATTAATTCATACAAGAGTCTTGTGTCTAAATGTCCTTCCTTCTAAACTCTCCATTTACTAACATGAAGTATGTCTGAACCAAGATCTCAGCAGAGCTGCAAGGCTCAGCTGACCCTTGAGAAAATGGACTTGGCAGCAAAAGAAGGTCCTATTACAAGAAGAGTGAACGTTGAGTGGAAATTTTGCTGAAAGATTTTTCATGCTGATTTTGAAGACAAAAAAGTTGGTAGAAAAGACATTTTGAAAGAGCAAGATTATGTTTTAGTAAAAGATAAAAAAAAAAAAGTAAGAGAAAATGAAAGGTGATAAAATCGGAGAGAACATATGCAAGAAGCAGCCAAATATTGACATACAAGAGAGTGAGTCATCATTGTGTAGCCAGGATAGCATACTATTACTACTCTTACCTCTCAGTTTAAGATGATCATACAGAATTGTGGCATCTACACAGACAATCAGAGAGAAAGCAAAAGGAATAATTATCTATGAGAACTCTGTGTGGTCTTGAAATATCTCTAGGACTTGGCAAATAATTTACAGCACTTAAAAATATAAAAAAAAAAATTGAAAAATAAAAGCCAAACATATCTAAATCTTTCTGCAAAGAAAATGTTCATAATATTATACAGCGTTTGAGCTGCTGTGATTTACACTTTGAAGCTTTTTACATATCTGTGAAAAGTTACAATTGTTTTTTTGGGCAGCACAGGAAATGTTGCAAGTTGCTTTATTCAACAGAAGACCATTGACTATCATTCAGATTTTGTAATGTATTGTGCTTATGTGGATTTTCTTACCCAAATTTCAAATGATTTCAAAACTGTATGGTAATATGAGATACCAGAATCTCATATTGTGAGATGTGAGACTGATCAACAGTGTTATAAACTCAAAGGAAGCTTGAACTGTGCAGAGCATCTGCTTGGTTGGTGTTTGTCTGTGAAACTAAATCTTTTTTTTTTTTGCATATTGTCTTTCTGTAGTTAGTTTGATGCCATCACTGAGACTGCTCTTATGGTGACTGACCTCATTTAAATGGTTAAATTTGCATCAATAGAAATTGGAGATACTTTAAGGTGTGGTTCTCAGTAAGCAAAAATGATACAAGACTTGATTGTATGCCTTCAAGCCTTAGCTACTAGCTAAAACGTTGAAGTTACTAAAACATAAATGTTTTTAACTCCTAGTTCCATAGCAGTTAGATTGGTACTAGCAATAAGCATGCGCACAGAGGCTGATAATACTTACATAATTAATTTTGTTAATAAGTGAATAATCTTAACAATCTTACAAGTGGGATGAAAATGTCCAGAATAGAATTGTGCTGTCCTAGTTGTGACTTGCCAATACAGGAAAAACTCCTAACCAAACACTTTCTGAAAAAAATTGAAAAACTACTTCTCAACTCCTAGCTGCCCACAGAGCTACTTTAAGCTAATATTTAATAGCTTTATTATATTGAAAGTACTTAACTGAGGCTCTGAACATTTTCTAGATTTGAATGCTCTTTATAGCTGACAAAAACGATAGTTGCCTGCAGATAAAAGGAAATTATTGTTTTCTTAGGAAGCCGAAGTTAAAATTAATTTACCTTCAGAATTGCAATCTTGCTGTTTAAAAGTGCTTATCAAATACTCACATCATAACAAGTACCAATTACTAAGAATGCTAGCGTGTTCAATCCTATTGTAAAATATTTTAGACATTCTTATTTAACGTTAGCCCATCTCTATTTTTTTGTTGTTGTTGTTCTTGAAGATAGAATGGGACAAAAGGTGGAGACTAATTTCATTTTCTAGCTTGTGTTTTATTTTATTTTTCTAAGATTGGGTTTGGTGGACCTACTTTTTCATGAAATTTTGGTTTATTAGTTTTGTGAGACTTTTCACTAACCAACCTAAAATAAATGACTCTGAGAGCTCAGAGTTAGAGTCATCTGCCCTTGCATCCCTTTTTCATGATGAGTTTTAAACATTCTGCTTAATTCATTTCTTCAGTTTTTAAAATATTCTATACAAAACTACTGCTAATGCAGTATTAATAGTGTAGAGTCAAGTACTCAAAAATAGGTCGTTTAAAGAGGTTGAGCAATCGTCCTTTCCTTGTCTGTCCTCTGTGTACACAGAAAATGATCCCACTTGGATTAAATGTCAATAGTCAAACAATGTATAATGTCAAGCAATTGTAATAGATAATGAACTACATCTATTTCACTTTGCTCTTGGTAAGGTCCTTTTGCTGTAGACATTCCACGGGCACAAGAAAATGTATTTTCTTAATCTTTGTTACTGCTGGGATCTTGGAACGGTTCTTCCCAAGAGAGAGGTTAACCATTACAACTATGAAATGCTTTATGAACTTCTGCCAGCAGAAGTTATCTTGATCCGATTCTAGTCTGAAATGTGAAGCCGTGCAATTAACCTTGACACTGCCCTTTCTGTAAGTGATATTGGATACAAACTTCCGTTCCTAGCTTGAGAACTGAAGTGTTCTGAAGCCCTTCCAGAAGAGAAATTCTACTCAGACAGAAGTTGAAGGAAGAAAACTCAATGACTAAGAAAGGTTTCTGAGAAATAGAATAAAGCATGGCATTTTATGTGAAGTAGCACATATGATCTTAATGAAATTGGAGCAGACTTATCTGGGACAGGTTTTTCTGTTTTTTATGTATTTTCATGGACTTTGCTCCTTTAGAGTTTAAGGTGTTTATTTAAGTTTATCACGTTAATCTCTGAAGTAGGAGAAGGAAGTATTATCCTCGTGGCTATGGAAAATGTAAGGTTCTTGAATTACCCAAGGTCAAAGAAATTTGTGAACTGCAGCTTGTTGCATTTTAACTGCTAAATCCTTCTGCCTTAGAACAAGCCGCAGCATATGGCGGTGCATCTGTATGGCAGGTTTTTGCAAGTGAAAGAACAGGGAAAACTCTTGGGAGAGCTGAAAGTCTGATGCTGAGACAGTCACAGATTGTTTTGTGGAACTTGCAATCTTTTTTTATTCTCTTCATGAATTACATTTAGAATGCCTTATATAGTTCACTGTTTGTCACATATAAATCTAAGTATATTGGGAAACGTGCTCTTAACTAATCATTTGCCTTTTCATTTTTGATAATCTGTACTTTGTTGGAAATCTCAATATGTATTGAGTTTCTGTGTAGTCCTCCTCTTCTGTTGTACAGAAGACTTCTAAATGGTCCTCTGAGGACACAGGTCAACAATAACGTTCTAAGTAGCAAATGATGCTATTGAGGTACATGGAAGTTACTATTTGTGTTTTGTTATGAAGTTCACTAGGCCACATGCCCAATGCAGTTCTTTATACTTGGAATAACTGTGTAAGTTATTTCAATGAACTCAGAAAAAAATAAAATAAAACTAGAGGATCCAAGTGATTATGGCTGGTAATGGTGTTGTGGATGTTGTCGGCTACCAAAGCCTACATTAATCTGTTCTTGTTAACCAATCTTTTTTTCTCAGTCATATGGGTGGAAATGCATACAGTTCTTTCTCAAGTAGCCCATACCCATATTCTTCCTTTTACAGCAAAGTTACAAAAGAGAGGCATGTTTCAACGTACACAACCAAAGCACTATATTCTTCAGAAGTAACAATCCTGAGAAAAGTGTCTATCCTACGTGTTTTATCCTCTGGAGTCTTATGTGCCTGCTTCAGCAGGTCTTTCCACATGCATAAAGCAGACAGATGACAGCCCTTAAGAGCAAATTTTAAAGAGCAAGAGAATCAAAAAGAGGCACAGCACCTGGAATATGACATGTACTTTTTTCAGTGACAGATGGATTAAATTTGACTGTAATGAGATCACTAGTAGAAACTTTGCTTCCATGGGTTACCAATAGTCAATTTTGTATTTCATAGCAGTAGCAAATTTGTGAAATAAGCTTAGTAAAGGGAGTAGTAAAGGTGTGAGAAGTTGAATTTAAGCTTAGAAGGATGAAAGGGACAAGGCAAAAGGTGAGCTAAGTTTGTTGTGGCAATGAAGACAAGAAAGAATCCATAATGTAAAGAAAAGTGGGCTGGATGTGTAAATGGTGTACATGATGAATGAGGATTTGCCTACAAGAACCTGTCCTTAAGAGGCTTAATGCTCCACACGAGTTTGTCTTGTATTAACGGATCATTCTTTCCCTAAGTTTCACTAAACAAAATAGTCAAATTACTTCACTATTTTATTGTTTGTCTGGTTGTATGTATGTTGGTGTACGTATAATTTGAATGCTCAATGTAAATTTTGTTCTTCAGTCTTAGCTGGATTATCCAAGAGTATCAACATCATCTTATAGTTTGGGTTTTTAGCTGCAGCGTTTTCTTGTCTGTTCATGAAATGAGGAATCTCTCCCTAGGGTGCTTATTTCAAGAAAATGTAATTGAGGTAATCTATTTCACAAGGAATGTATGAATATTTCTGAATAGAGAGAGACATCTACTAATTTCAGTCACAATTTAGATTACCTTGGGTAGTTTGTTTCGGTATGTGAATATGTGTGTGCTTAGGCTGATGCACATTTACTTCTCCTTAGCTGTAGTCTTTGGTTCTCTTTTTTGCACATCATTTCCATTAGTGTTCTGTTCTGTGAGAGCAAGAGCACTCAGCTGCACTCAACTGAAGCTCTCTGGCTTATCGTGTGTTAGGTTTAAGGGCCCTCATTTGCACACCGCAGCTACTGAGAGCTCAGTTGTACCTCAGTTGTACTGTACTTGTTCAGAGCAGTGCTGGAGTCAACAATGAGGAGACCTTCAAAGTTTGCAGGGAGATTCAGATTAAATTTCCATCAATAGGGAAGGGCTTTGATTTGTTCTTAAAGGGAAAATAAAACCGATATGGAAGACTTGAGAATAGAAAAATACTAAACTGATTATATTTTAAGATGTTTGAGATGGAAAATGATGTCCAATACATAAACACAGATTTAAAGGATATGAGAAATGAACAAAGGTGTCTTAAGAAATGGAGTAAAGTTAATCAATAACTAGTTCTTTAAATATGCACCATACAAAATAAACAGAAAGTAAAGAAAGCATTGATCAGTATGTCTTGAAAGCTAGCGACATGACAGGGATTAAACAGTCTACACAAAAGACTTATATCTTCACATAGTTGTTTGAGCAAGATAATATTGTCCAGTCTCTGAAGTGCCTTTATCTTGGTAGAACGTATTCTAAAGCATCTTTAACAAGATAGTGATAGCTATTCAGAACTGACAAAAGACCATAGCTATATGAAACTCACAATTGCCCAACAAAGTAACAAAAGAAATAAAGTTTTTAATGGAGACCTAGGATGACAGAAAAGAAAAAGTAGGCCTTCTTTTCGCAAGACTTACATCAGTTTCTTTTAACCCAGTAGAAGTTTTTAATTATGTGCCATGTCTGAGTGAAAATACTTTTCTTAAGTATGTTTTATTTGTGATCTTAGGCAGAATGTGCTGAAATTGGTATTGAGTCAGAATAGATTGACAACTGTGAAACTGAATAATTCTTTAACTGTTTGCAGCGTGATCCACCTTGACAGAGATTGGAAACGTATAATGTCAGTTCTTTGTGCATTGTAGTGGAAATGGAAGGTGGATAACTCTTTATTTATGCACAATAGTGAAAACAAACAAGGAACAAGAAACCCCAAAGTCATAGTTGATTGCCATAGGAATTTACTGTATAGATCCCAAGTATATTCATGCTATAAGGAATGGGACAAAAGCTCTGATTAAATCTATTTTATTGCCATATTACCAATATTTTCTAATGCGTTATGTTTCAGGCTATATTTCAGACTTCGCAAGTCACTATATTTGCTTCTTTTTATGTTTATAACAGTACCGTAACAGTACAACTTCTAGAATTTCAAAGCTAAATGAGGAAAAAAAGGCAACAGGAGCTGAGGATGTTTTGCATCTTAGAAATGAGTTCTGAATCTCTTTGAGTGAGCAAGTGAAGAAGTAATTAAGAAATAAATGTTCGGTACTTGTAATTTTATTTGAAACAGCTTATGATAAGGAAATAGAACTTTTGCTAGAGACAAATGGCTCTTGAAAATTCCAAATGTTTAGTAACAGCACTGGAGTAGTCTGTATTTTTTTGCTTGGGTAATAATAATTAGTACTGATTAGGACATTGTGCATAGTATTTAGTCATTATAATAAAGCAAGATATTTTTTAACTGAAGTTCCAGTTAGATTATGGTTTTTCCTGTATTTGCCCAGTTTGATCTTGTTGTCATATGTTCTTTCTTCGTATGAACTCTGAGCCTTACGCACCTAGAACATGGTATTGCTGTCACCCACTTTACATGAGTCTGGTATCTGTGTTTACAGAGGTTCTGCACTGAAGAGCTCTGACCTAGAAAGGAGATGTAGCTTTGCCAGTGTACTGAGCTTGTACTGTGCTTTGATAATCCTACACGTTGGTTTTCTGCCTCAAATTAATGAATGGAAAGATTATTTCATGTGTGATATGTTTTAGAAAACTAACCTTAAAAAAAGCAGTCCTACAGCAGTTTGTACTATAGAAGTGGTTGAATTAATAAAAAATATAATAGAACATTTGAGGAGCTCTTGATAAATTCAGTGTGTGAAACTCCAATTGCCTATCAGCTTCTGTCTGCTGTCATGAATGAGAGCTTTCTCTTGTTTTCTTAGGTTTTTTCTTCCTTTTTTTTTTTTTTTTTTTTGTTTNACCTAGAACATGGTATTGCTGTCACCCACTTTACATGAGTCTGGTATCTGTGTTTACAGAGGTTCTGCACTGAAGAGCTCTGACCTAGAAAGGAGATGTAGCTTTGCCAGTGTACTGAGCTTGTACTGTGCTTTGATAATCCTACACGTTGGTTTTCTGCCTCAAATTAATGAATGGAAAGATTATTTCATGTGTGATATGTTTTAGAAAACTAACCTTAAAAAAAGCAGTCCTACAGCAGTTTGTACTATAGAAGTGGTTGAATTAATAAAAAATATAATAGAACATTTGAGGAGATCTTGATAAATTCAGTGTGTGAAACTCCAATTGCCTATCAGCTTCTGTCTGCTGTCATGAACGAGAGCTTTCTCTTGTTTTCTTAGGGTTTTTTTTTTGTTTTTTTGTTGTTTTTTTTTGTTTGTTTTTTACATTCATTCTGTTCCTTTTTTTGAAATCAATTGGGAGGTGATGAGATGTATTAAGGAAATTACTACGGAAAAGTACTGATTGCCATGGTGCATGCATTGTGGCATGCATTGTGGCATGCATTGTGGCATAATAATCTTTGGAATCCAAAGTTGGTTGAATTAATTTTTTCCCTGACTTATGTTTTACGTAAGAATCACCATGCTATCAAAAAAAAAACCTGACATTTTTCTGTTAGCTAAAAATATACTTCTGAGTCTTGTGGGACTCTGGGAGAGCTCTGATGGATCTTACCTTAAGCCAGTTAAGCTCCATGGCTGTAGGGCTCTTTATTCTATTGACGGTGGAAGCATGATCTTCTAAAAAGCGGGAAAAGGGCATGTAGGGCAGATAAAATGTTAAACTTCCCTGATTTTTATGCTTATGTATCTTTGAATGTGTTTGGCAACCATTTTGTAAAACTTCCCTAGGAGACCATGAGAGGGGAGGTTCAGAGAAGCATCCATTCTGTTGAGGAATTGGATAGCT
>PPHD01003048.1:624-24312 GCA_002909625.1 Bambusicola thoracicus
CCCACTTAAACGTGCGTGGTTTAGGAGCTCACAGAAAGGCAATGAATATTTAAAGTTACCACTCAGGAAACCTGCAGCTCTGGGCAGGGATGAATTATTTGTTGGATTCTGAAAGCAGTGGGTTTTCTTTTGTATTCAAAGTTATTAATAAATTGGAGCTCTAAAGTTGGTACCCTTCGAGTATTTTTCATCCACTGTAGTGAGCCATGTGGAGCTGGGAACAGTGATTTCCCATCTGCACCATGCCATGAACAACAGCACTAACTTCACAAGTAGATTATTCATCATTTGAACTAAACAAAAATCAAGAGGAGAGAAGTGTTTGTGACTGTCTGCAGGTCAGATTGAGTCTGCTTTTGCTCTCTGTGAGATTTGATGAATGACGCTGGGCAAGTTATTTCCTCAGTTTGTGATGCAGAGTTTTATTTCTGTGTTGTTGTGTTTTAACTCTGGCACACAGCTTCACACAGCTGCTTGCTCACTCTCTCCAGGTGAGATGGGGAGAGAATCAGGTAGAAGTGAGACAACTTGTGTGTTGAGATAAAGATTGCTTAATACATAAAACAAAAACTATGAGTGCAAGGAAAACAAAGTAAAGAATTTATTCACTTTTTCCCATTAGCAGGTAGGTGTTGCTATTTACGGGAAAACAAGGCTCCATCATTACAGGTTCTTGGGAAGACCCATTGTCATAACCCTGAACATAGTCCCTTCCTTCTTCCTTAGCATCAGCTTTTATTTTTTAGCATAATGCCATGTGGCATGGGGCACCCCTGTGGCCAGTTTGAGACAGCTGTCCTGGCTGTACCCCTCATAGCTCCTTATGCACACCCAGCTCCTTGCTGGTAGGGCAGCACGAGAAGCAGAAAAATCCTTGGCTTTGTGTGAGCACTTCTCTGCAACAACTGTTGTGTTCTCACCACTGTTTTCCTGAAAAATCTAAAATGTAGCATCAGATTAGCTACAGTGAAGAAAATAATTCTAATCCAGTCAAAACCAGGATATCTGTTGAACTGGTAATTGTCAGACAGACTAGTTTATTGAAAATTAGGTCATTGTAGGCTGTAGAGGAAATCTTCTAGTGGAAGAGGCACCACAAAAGTACAGAAGTAGGATCCTCAAATCAAGTACTTCAGGGTAGAATTTTGGGCTTTTATCCTTATTATTTCATGGGGTTTTGGTTGCTTGGTTGTTATTTGTTTGTTGTTGTTGTTGTTTTTTTTGTAGAGAACTTAGTGCACTGCACTGTACAAAGCATAATGAGCAATTTTTCCTGATGATCGTACAGTCATGCACTATTGTGTTCTTAGCTTCATAAAAGTTGCTTCTCTCCCTTGTTTTGAAAGTTCCCTGAAAGAAAATGATACTAATAACAAAACTAATGGAGATACTTCTTCTCTGAGAGAGTGGTCAGGTACTGGAAAGGGCTGCCCAGGGAGGTGGTGGAGTCACTGACCCTGGAGATGTTGAAGAAATACTTAGATGTTGCACTGAGGGATGTGGTTTAGTGGGAAATATTGGTGATAAGTGAACGGTTGGACTGGATGATCTTGGAGGTCTTTTCCAACCCTGGTGATTCTATGAAATTCTAAAGAGAAGCAATGCATTTACTGTGCATATCAAATTTCTTTTCACAGGTAGACTTAGTTCTGGTATACCTGTACACATCAAAAGTTGCAAAGGAACATAGCTCTTTTGCAACAGATACTGACAAATACTAATTGCTTGCTCTTTCTGCTATAAAAGCGACCCTTTCTACAGATCATATTGGATGCCAAAGGCTTCATAGCTGAATGACAAAAGAACTTGTATGCAGCTGTTCAAATGTGCGTGAGCTTCTCAAAACCAATAGTTCGGAAATTATGGTCCATGTGATGTCTGCGTTACTTATTTTACATCTCTCCCTTGAGTATAATAGTATAATGCATTTCCCCTCCTGCTACTGCAGCATTTTTATTTGCTTAACTTCAGTGCTCCTTGGATAAAGAGATCTTTTCCCACAGTTTTCTTTTTTTATTTCCCATTTTCCTTCCTTCTTTAAACAATAGCAAATATCTTGGTGACTTAGAGCATTGTATTTAGAGCATTTTTTTTTTTACTCCTGTTAGTGTTCTCTCAAAGTGTTTCTTGCTAAGAAAAGAAGAGCTCTATTTACATCTTACTTTAAAGTTAAAGGCAAGTAAAATCCTGTATTTCTAGCCTTCCGTCTTCAGATCCTATTAATTTAGTGGATGAATTGCATAAGAAATCCATCATAAGTTTTGAAAAAGAAAAAAATCTGGGGGGGGGATACTAATTTTTAAAAGAGTAGATAGAAGGGGAATAGGCTATTTGTTTTGTTTCATGTCTTAGATGAAAATAATTGGCTCATTAATCACAATATCAGCTTGGTCATTCTAGGAAGGTCAGGCTGAAGAATAAATAGAAACAAGGTACATTATTGTAAAATTTAAAAAAGAAACTTTAACCCTACCTTTTTTTATTTTTAGTTAAAACTGTTACCCCTTGTTTTGTCACTCTGTCCCCTGATAGAGTCCTCTCCTTATAAATACATAGATCACTCAGAAAGTAAAAGTTCCTATTTATTTCCATGGAAAGTGCAAGAGGTTCAAAGAGTACAATAACACTATATGATAGAACAAATTCTCAGCAGCAAAACAGTTTTTGAACATAGTCACCACCATTAGCCGTGCATTTTTGCAGCAGTGAACAAGAGCCAGCATGCTGTGCTGATAAAAATCTGCACCAGCAGAGGCGACCTGCACCACCCACTGCTTTGCTGTGCTCTCATCTGCTGTTTGGTCTCCAGAAACATTCAGGAAGAGTAGATGAATGTCAGTGGGTGTCAATTTTTTCCGCATGAAGGAATTCAGTGACACACCTTTGCTTCATCCACACTTCCATGTCAGGCGCCATTTTGTCAGAGTGCCCCTCGTCCACCATCTGTCACATGGCAACAGCATGTAATGGAATACTGGTGGGGAAGGTTCAGCCCCTACTGCCGTACCACCAACATCCACCTCTGACATCATGGGCCAACATAATGAAATAGGAGGCATTAACTCTGGACCAGCTCTCGTATTTTATTCACAAGTTATATCTTTAGAGGCTCTGTTGATTGACTGCTATTCTTTTTTATTTAACATAACTGAAGCTCAGCATTAAGGCACTAAATCTTAACAGAAACCTGGATTTTAAAAAAGATATCACAGAATTGTTAAGATGGATTGAAAGGGACCTTCGCTCCAGCTCACCTGCTGTGTAGAACTGTTTCTTTCTAAGCTGTCTTTTACTGCCTTTGAATGCTAGTGGTTGTTGCTAAAGTATGGAGAGAGCAAACAGAAGCCCAAAGCACTTTTCATCTGCAGGTTTTCCTTCATGCTTCAAATGCCAGAACTTCCTGTGATAAGAGTTTTGTTCTAGTTTCATCTCTGAAGTCACAAAATTTCATGAGACTGTTGTTTTATTTATTTATATTTTAATTAAAAAAAAAATACTAGATATAAAAATAGTTTTAAAAGGATTTTAGAAAATATCATCTGACAACATAGAAGACAGGAAATTTATAGACGTGGATGTTGTTTATATAATATTTTAAGTTGGAATCATGATTTAGTAAACTTTTGAATGTGAGTGGCATTATCTCTGGTCTCTCTCTATACTGAATGTAATCATTATGTATTTTCTTCCCTGAATCTGTCTCATGATATAATTCTCTGATATCAGAGTCTCCAGAGCAACATAAACCCTGCAGCACCAGATTTCTAACCCTGTAGCATATTTTGTGACTGCCCATTTCTGCTTTCTATGGGATCACGCTTTTGCCATCAGTGGATAGAAGTCTTCACTTGGTTTTGTTTTCCGAATCAGAACAGGACTTTTATAAGACTGGGTAGGCTTAATACCTTCCTATTCAGTGCTATCTAATTTGAAAGGATGACTACGGGCATGTGTAATATAACACTAGTATAACAGACACTAGGATGATATCCTTGTTCTGCTATACCCAGGAGGATTTTTGGCAGTCAGAATTTTCTGGTTGGTCAGTAAACAGTGGAATAATTATTTTCTGTTTGTACATAGGCTGGAAACACTTGTGCCATAACCAAATATTGTCTTGATGTATAGTCAGAAAAGAGGCTTTCTGTTATATTACTGTGCATATACAGTCATCTGTCATGTGAACATGCTAATGAGTAAAACCTACAATTTTATTGCTCATTTAATTATAAATGTTTCTGTAATATCCTGGAACCAGCTCAATTCAATCACTGTGTGTAGCTTCATGGATGAAGTCCTAACCCTGATATTTGTCTGCGTAAAAGATGATCGAGTACTGTTTTAAGGTTAGATAATGCTTATGCTCAGTGTATGCCTGCTTGAATATATCGTGTAACTTACAGTGAGATACACTGGTGTATGGTCTTAAGTCCTTTATGCACTAATATATTCACAACTTTCTACTTGATTGGGAGTGACTACTATCTAAATCGGCAATTTTTAATGAAGGTTCCCTCAAAGAGCTTTCAAGGATGGAGAGGAGATGCTCTTTGTTAATGAGCAGCAGTAACTACATGCTGCTGAATATTTCTGGAGCATAGTGAAATCTAAGTGTACTTCAAGGCTGTCTTATTTGCATCTTTTTATATTGCTCTCTATTAGGGGAAGAACTTAACAAACAAACAAAAAAAACCCCCACCCAAATCTATCGCTGCTTTACATGAACTATCATTGTTGATGTATCCTCTCAAATTACTTTATGACACTACACTTGATTCTTTAGCTGAAAACTAAAGAAAAAAATATAAATAACCATGTTCCTATGACTGTATCTGTGCAAAATCCTTTTTTACTCTATTTGAAATTAAGATGTCCTGCCATGGACTGGACTAATTGATGCCATCTTAACAATAGCTGAGGAGCCAGGAAAATTATATGGAGTATCAAAAGAGAGATGTGAGGCCTTCCTTTGATTAAACCGTGGATTTTAACTGTCATTAGTCCAGCTACAGGGTTTTGAATATGTTAAAAGGACTTTGGATGTGTTAGGTATTCAGACATCATCCTCAGCTTTCATGGTACCTGACTCTACTCAGACTGGCTCTGGTGCTGAAGTTCAAAATTAGATATCAGCTTGTAGCTTGTTTATATCAGTGTTTGTCATGTTGCCAGTAATTTCCCAAATACAAGGAAGCTGTAATACTAAGGTAATCTATAATGCTTTCTCCCTGAGTCTAGTTGCAATTGTTTAAAATGAGGTTTGTTTTTCATTTAGGCATTTGATTTAATTAGGTTTGTATTGTCCCACATTTAATGTTGGTTTTTTTTCTCATTACCAAAGTTACCCAAATAGTACATTTTGACACTCAGACTCTGAAGTTAAAGTTTGCAATTTCATGCTACAGAGCTGTATTCTGCATAGTACAATTATCATCAGTGCATCACAAGGGAGAAGAGATCAGATTATTTTTCTCCATGAGGGAATAACTCAAAGAACTGCTAATGCTGATGCATTTCTTGTGTATTTGTAATGCCCAAACCTTTCTTATCTGAAACTTAAAAGAAATCAATAACCAATATTTTTGTTTAAAGCAGATAACAGTGTTATGGGTGATTTCACTCCAAGTTCACAGCTATAAATGGTGAAACGAGCTTTGAAGAATGATTTTCTGCAGTTGGCTCGAATTGAAGTGTTTTATGAGCTGATTGCTATGGGAACACTGGAACTAACACTTAGCTTTTATCCTTTGCATCAGTTTTCTCAACTCCAGAACATTCAAATAACTGCCTCTGAACTCTGAAATATGCACACAGAGTTCTACAGCATCTCTATTCCACAGCATGTAAAAATGCCGTGTGATGATTGAGGCTCTCTCAAGCAGTGGTAATTAAGATGAATTCTGGGGCAAAAGACTGGTGAAGCAAACCTGAATCTCCTTAACTGGTAACAAGCAAAACTGGCAGAGATACAACACGTAAAACCATGCTTTTGTGCTCAGATGAATAAACCTGTAAGTAGGTGTATGTTGCTCCCTTTCTTTCTTGATTACTTCTGAAATTCTAGAGATGTTCACTGGCTATAATGATCCACATCTCCCTTAGTGTTATAAATAAATGCACTCTCAGATAAATTATTATGCTCGAAACCCTAGCCAAGCATAGGCATGATAGGACAGACAGCATGCTTCCAGTTGCTTTGTGTTGCAAGACTATTTTCAATGATATGAAATAAAATCAAGTTTATAAACATGCCATATATTGTAAATGATTCCATGGATTTCAGTGAGATTTTCATTGATACACAAAGTGAGAATGCACCAGCTTGTTACTTCAGTTTGTGTTTTGCACTAATAAACTAATACTGTATTTCAGATTAACAAAGAACATTGCAGCTCCAGGGCAGAGTTCGGTTAAAAATAATAATAATAATAATAAAAATTCTGACAAAGTTTGAACAAAAATTGTAGCTTAGAACAATTCAGTGAAATTTGAGTTGTTTAATTCTTCTTTATTCATAATCTGGCAGCTGGCATTTATAGCATCACACTTCCCTAAATAGCTCTGAACATGCAGTTTTGGCTCCATCCCTCAACTTTCATGACAACCTTTTATTTTATAATTATTATTATTTCAAGTTTTTATGTATTTTGCATGGACTATCTATGTGTCCTTGGTTTATATCTGGACTGCAAATAAGAAACCTTTCTTTAGATAATAGTATAGAACAACTGACAGCCAAAGCATTCATTTTTAAGCTTATAGTTTGATTGTTTGGGATTTTTTGAGGGGAAGAAATACACAATTGCTCAGGTATAGGCAAGCTTTATCCAGAACCATATGCTTTTCACCCAGGGTACGTGTTTTGTCCATATACTGCACCATAGTACAGAGACGTTCATCTTTTGTTCTTCTTTAGTCAGGACATTTCGTGTCTCGGGAACTCTGTTCATTCTGATATAGTTTAGCTGATCAGGACTGGGTATGGCTACCACAAGTACATCTACAGAATATATTATATAAGTAAAAACTTGCATTCCACTTTCTAGTGTCTGTTTGCCTAAACAGTCTCTCCTGCACTCCTCTTTTCTTTTCTTCAAAAGTTTAACTATGCATGCACAGAGTCTGTTTTGTGGCCCTTCATTCCAGCTATTACCATTCCAAAGCTAAACAGTGTCTGATGACAGGCTATTCACTGTGGAAGCTGGGAGGGGAAACTTCCACTCCTGCCTTTGTTCCTTTATTTTGGAAATCCTTTTTGTAGAGCTCTTCTAGAGGAACAGCTTTGTTTGCTAGGACACCGTGCAACACAGTTGCTGAGCAAGGTTGTATTCTGGCAGTTTCTGTAGGTCTGAGCTGAAGACTTGCTTCCTTTACAACCAGACAGAACACTTCAGGGTTAGAATATTCATCTGTGCCCAGGTGACAAGATGGTAGCTGCTCTTGAACAGCTATTTGTAAGTTGAGGAATCAGTTTGGTTTCTAAGTTTCTATTCACACTTTGCGCTCCTTACTCTTTACTTAACCTCTTCCAGCTGGTAGATCTTTGGATGGACTACTCCATGTTCATTTTGTTTGCTTGTTTGGCATAGCAAACCTCTGGAAATACCTAGGATTATATTCTGCTTTTCCTAGATGCTTATAGCTATCCTTACAGAAGAGAAGCAGTCTGGAAGCATGAAGAGGTTAGGGGTAGCGGGATGTTTAAGCGCTGTGTGAAGTTGTTTATGAGCAATCTTAGAGTAAAACAAGACTATTCTCTCATGTCACATGCATAAGTCATAAGTACCTCTTTCTCTGGAGAATTTTAATGCTTTACAGATTTTCATTATGTCTGTGCTCTTGATACTAGTCCTAGTTAGAAATGTAGTGAGTGACAAAGGCAAAATTCTTTGAGAGGAAAAGAGCTTTGGTCTATCTTCTAAGTCCAGGAAGTTGTGAAAAACTGCAGTTCAAAGATCAATAGTTCTAATTATGAATGAGATTCCCATTTCCTTTTACAGTGGAAGTAAGCAAGCATAAATTATTTCTCTGGGGGAAAAAAAAATTTCCTTGTAAATCCAGACAGACTAATGTGGGTTTGAATACGCAGTCAGACTGACAAGAACTGATAGTGATGATTCTTTGAAGGTAGGGCAGGCGTGTGTTTCTGCACATAAAAAGAATACTTTGAAGAAGGCAGTAGTAGAGGTAACTGGAATATCATGTTATTTTAGAGATGGCACATTACAGCAGAGGACCAAATTAATTCCATAGGGAGACCATAAGCATGACATATCAATAAATGAAAAATCAGGCATTCTCTGTAATTTTTTCTGTCCTTTCTTTCTTTATGTTCCTCTGCAGGTACTAATCAGAATTAAGTGCTAAAGGAAATGTTTACTGAAATGTAGGGTTCATTTGTGGTATTATGAATCTATTAAAAATCCTATAAATAGAAAATGTTAATTAACTCAGTCAGCAAACTTGTATTTTCCTGTGGAGATCTCCTCTGTAATCCCTGAAGGCATTCAAGATAGTGGTGATCGGTCATGAGCCAACTCTACGTGAACTTTGATGAAATAATTTTCAAACAGCTGGAGGGAAGCCCTTTTAATCTCTGCATTTAAGACCCAGGAGTTGAAAGGAAGATAAGCCCTTTACCTTTCTTAAGGTCACATGTAGTCTTTGGCAGAAATTTTTAGCAAGATACTTTCTCCTACTTTTGGCATAAGCTAAAAGCCGTAACGCTGCAAGTGTGGCACAGTAGTAGGCACGCTAGGCGCATTCTAGGGTTTTGTTCTAGTAGGGTATAAGCAGTGTAATGTTTTGACAAAGTATCTGTTAACATTCTTGCATATGTCAGACCAGGCTAAGAAATGACTGAATTTTCTGTTTATACTTCCCCTTCCATCTTCTTATGGAATCCATTCCAGGCCCTGGAGTACCTGGCAGAGTTTTTCTGAAAGAATTTTAAGGTAATGGAGTGACCGTACAATTTTAGCATAGAATTCCTGTCTTGCAGCTGTTCTGTGACTGTGCAGAATGGTATAACAAGTGAGAATGTGTGGTACTTTAGAATTTGCTTCTCCAGCTTCCTAGGGTGGACAATGGCAGAAAACATTAACAAAAGATACTGAAACTGATCTTGTATTTTCCATTTACAAGCACTGGAATTCAAAGCTCAGCTTATGAAAACTAAAATGTATGAAAAGGTTTTTATTACAGAGGTTGGACTATGCACTCCAGCCAAAGTTGTTTTTTTTTGTTGTTTTGAAGCAACGAGGGAAAAAATGTCTGCTGGAAAAAAAATTGCTGTGTTCTTTGTATTAGTTCTCACTGAAGTCATTAGGACATTGTATGGTTGAAAAATAAAGGTGGTGGGGATTTTATTTTTATTTTTTACCTCAGCAGACATTTGACAGTGCTCAAGACATTGTATTCGGCCACGCTACGTTTGTGTGTCAGAATGTTCTATTCCTTAGTTTATACCTGAAATAAAGTTGCTTTTGTATTTGGGATAGCTAACAACTGCCATTGTGACAGAATGAAGCAGAACATTCAAGACAGGGTTTTCAGGTTCTGTACGTTTGTGGGTTTGGGTTGTTTTTTTGTTGTTGTTGTTAACTTAATAGATGTATGGGAAAATAAGGACAAGTGGGCAATGGCACCCTGGTTATGCTTTTGCTGCTTTCTTATTCCTAGCAATCCTACAACAACTCTGTGTCAGTGATGCTATACAGCCAAATAAATAATCAGGTATTTATTTTACTTGGGCAGCATGAAATAATCAGCTCACATAACCGAACAGTTATATAAACTAGAGTTTGCTCTGTATTCTCTAGTTAGTTGTGTTTTAATGAACATTTTTTTGTGTTGTATATGAAACATATATATCATGAACCAGGCCAACCATTCTCTCCATCTGAATCTTGCTTCACTTCCCATAGGTTTTATCTTGTGTTTCCTTCTTTCAGTGCTTGCTGTGGCTGACTGCTCACCTTTTTCCTTCTGCCTCGCTTGTTCTTTGGAACAAGTAATGCATGTATTCTGTCGTTACTCCACCATTTTATGTTCTCTTCACTTCCTTCTGGCTTTCTTGACCAGTGTTTTTTTTAATCCATAGTTGACTTGTGAGCCCAATGCACGTGCAACTAGATGAACTGGGGCCAGAAACACAGACTTGGTGTAGTCTTAGGGAAAGTCTGGGATTTTCTACATTAAAGAACTTGAAGGTATATACTTTAATCAGGGGAAGTTAAAAATCTGCTTTTTATTTATTTAATTATTTAAATCTGCAGCATCTCAACAGTTACTCTAAAATCAAACAGCAGTATGAAACCAATGAATTTTCTTCCTTTGTCCTCCACTTTTTATTCCTCACTCATTTTCCTGTGCTTCTTAGAGAGCTTACATTGAGTTCTTTTACTTCATCCTATGTACTGTCATCCTATTTAGGCTGATATGAATTACCTTTTCTTCAAAGGGCTTGCTCTGAGCCTCAGCACTTGCTTATTATCATGTGGATACCTGAATTGCTTATACAAGATTAATTCTAGATAGTGTCTTTCTATTTGACCCTATGTTTCAGAATAAATGTTTATGTATTACAAACACTTGTAGACTGTCAGGTAGGTGCTGTCAGCTTTTTCTCTTCTATTCTTGCTTGCATTCAGTAGAACTACTACGGTTTTCTTTCTGATGCAGGTCTTGACAAGCTACTATGGTCACTGTTGCTTCCTTTCAAACATAAAACATCTTCCCAAAGGTTCAGATGCCATTTCTGTCTTTGTTATAATCCTCCCTGGATATGCTCTTCTGTTTCCATTTCATTGCCTGCTTGCCCAAAAAGAACATATCTGACATAGTGTGCACCAGCCAGTGCCCTTTATTCTTTATTCATGTGGTATACTTTCCCATCCTGTTTACTTATTTTTAAAATTGTAAATTCTTTGGAGTAAGGATGATGAATCCATATATATGTATATACTCGCTATATATATATGTATAAAATATAGTGTGTGTATTTATTAACAGTGGCCATTCTGTATGTGCTGTTACAACAATGCACATTAGACACCTTTCTCCTCAGATTGAGCTCCCTGAGAGGAGGCAATTCAATTAATAATGCACTATTGTCATCCCTCAAAGTTTCCAGAACTCTCAAGTTCTGGATTTCTTGTTAAAATACCACTGGCAGCCCTTTCACAGCAGGTCTGTACAGTTATATACAGATGCTCAGAGTCAAAGTAGTACAGGCTTATAATGCAATGAATGCACAAGATGAGTGCATGAGCATCACAGAATTCTAGTTTTCTATAATAGAAATACAGTGCAAGTTTCCACATACTTCCTATGTAATCACAGCAGCATTAATCTATGGTGTTAGACCTAGGAGAGGAAAACAAATCAGAATACGGTAGAAGAAATAGACAACCATGTAACTTTGTGTCTTTCTTCTTTCTTTCTTCCCCAGTCCAACCCCCACCCAGCAAATAATTCTGGCTGAAAATTGTAGCTGCCTCCTGATTTAATAGGAGTAAGGAGCTTTTTTTTTTTTTTTTTTTGTGCTTTTGGGTTTATTTTCAAAGTCACTTAGAAGTTTAGGGTACTGTACTTTTTTTATTTATATTTTTATACTGTCACGAAGGAATTGCCAAATTTTAGTGTTATATTCATTTCTGATTCTAATTCCTGTTACTGGTGCATTATAAAGTCATTCCATTCTGCTGCTTTTTTTTTTTAATTAAAATATATTTAGATAAGCTCATCTGTCTCTTATCGTAGCACAGTATAATTTTATTTATATTTCTATATACATAATATGACATGCAGTTATTTCAGTTGTCAAATCAATTTTTTTTATTTAAGCTTCTAGTTAATTGTGGACAAAACAGCATCTGTATATTTGGAAGGAATATTACAATATCATGGTGGGGCCATTATAATGATATAAAGGGAAAGTACATGTGAAAAGTCATAATCTACTCACTTCTTACTCAGGATTAGTTCGTATATTGCTGAATTGTCTGTATAAAGTACTTATCTTCTCTATCCCCCATTTTGCTCATTGTACAGTGCAGATAAATTAGTTAACTATTTCATGAGGATGTTATAATGACTATTAAATTATTTAGGCAGCACTTTAAAGCACTGCTATAACTAGGTGATGAGTATTAATGGAGAAGATGCTCAGATGCACAAATGGCAGTTGGACACTTAACAGCCATTTCTCTCTCTGAAAATTTTCCCCTGGCTATTGGTGCTAGTCATTTACTGTAGTATGGGAGCTGGGAAGCCACTTCTCTGCCAAATAGAAAAGCGAATAATGTACTCAAAGGCATTTAAGCTGCTAAGACTTTTGAAGTTCTCAGATGCAAGGGGCACTGTTATTCAGCTTATGAGAGTTCTTGAAAACGTTCTACTCTGTGCTTCATCTTGAGTGACAGGGATGCTTCCTATTCTGAACACTGACTACTTTATTGACTTAATTATATGCTATGCTCTGAAGTATTTCTTTGAGAGAACAGGAAATGTGCTGGATATATGAGCCACGTTGGCTTTAGATGTGACATTGATTTACTCTCCAAGTAATTTTTATGTGACATGCGCCTGTTATGCAGAAAAGAAACTAGTAAGATCACTCTGAAAGTCATGTCTCAACCTCTACTGCCATACCACCAACATCCAACTCTGATGTTGTGGGTCAACATAATAAAACAGGGGGCATTAGTTTCAAAGCAGTCCCCATACAACATCAGACATTCTGGTTCCATTTTTTCAAGATGATCAGATAAGAAAATGAAGCCAAACATCTTATTTGAATGGGAAGTAAAAAGGATTTATTAAATACTCACTAAACATGCACTGTATGCATGACATAGTAGCCATACAAATGCTGATTACCACAACTAAAGCTAAATAGGATGATCATCAAACACTAAGGTCAGTTTTTCAAAAATGCCTCAGAAATGTCCAAATGATCAGAATCCAAAACACTGGCAGTCAATAAAAAGGGACCAAATTAGTAGAAGTATAACTAAGAGGAGACCTTTCCTCAGTGGGAATTTTTGTTTTCTTAGACAAAAATTCTACTTTGAGAAACACTGATCAGAGATGTTTTCCCAGCTGTAGCATAGTGTTCTACCTACTGTCTCCCCAGTATCGCTTTGCACATCCTTGTTCTCTGCACTCCCTAAGAAGGGAAGGGGAAGCACAGAGTGAGGGGCCAGACTCTTCACCTGGGAATTGATGGCAGGATGCATGGAAATGGCACAGAGCTGTGCCAGGGGTATTAAGAAACATTCTTTACCATGAGGGTTGTGAAACACTGATATAGCCTCCATAAAAAGGTGGTTGGTTCCCTATGCCTGTTGAAGAGGCATTTGGAAAATGTCCTTAATAACACACTAAGTTTTGGTTATCCCTGAAGCGGTTAGGCAGTTGGACTTGATGATCTATGAAGGGCCCTTCCAGCGGAACTGTTCTGATTCTAAAGTATCAATTGCCTAGCGTTGTTATTCACAAATATCAATAATGTTGTTGAAGGGATATTTTGGCATTGTTAACAACAAGGAACTTGCCAATGGTCTTAAAGTAGATCCCTTGAAGCCAGACATCTGCGTTAGCAGTGATGGTGGCAAGAGTAGCTTTGATTTTTCTCAGTGAAATATGGTTCTAATACATTACTTAGAAACAGTGAGAAAAAGTACACCAAGGAGAAAGCCTTTGCAAGACTTCGAGAAGGAGGTATTAGAAAAACCACTTCCCTGAATTTTTTCTGACTTTTTTTTTTTTAAAGGAAAGAAGGGTATTTCATGTAGCTGCCAGTTCTGTGTGAATGATCTTAACCCCTTGTAAAAACGGAAAATACAATTACCTTTTGACAAAAAGAGAAAAAGCTTTTATTTGTTAATTTCCCTTACTTATTTTATTCAGTTTTTTACTCCAGCGTGGAAACACTGTTATGTGAATCACAGAACCACAGAATTACTTAGGTTGGAGGTGACCTTAAAGATCATCTAGTTCTGACCCCGTGCTATGGATATGGTTGCTACTCACCAGATCGGGTTGCCCAGGATCCCGTCCAACCTGGCCTCCAGTGCCTCCAGGTATGGGGCATCCATAACCTCTCTGGGCAGTCTGTACCACTGCCTCACCACCTCAGAGTAAAGAATTTCTTCTTAACATCTAATCTAAATCTAAAAACGTTTGCCCTTTGTCCTATCACTATCTGACTATGTAAAAGGTCGGTCTCCCTCCCGTTTGTAAGCTCCCTTCAAGTATTGGAAGGCTGCAGTGAGGTCTCCCTGGCTCCTCCAGCCCCTCTTCACAGGAGAGGTGCTCCAGCCCTTCAGTCATCTTTGTGGACCTCCTCTGGACCTGTTCCAACAGCTCTGCATCATTCCTGTACTGGGGGCCCTAGGGTTGGACACTACTTTAGATAAGGCCTCACAAGGGCAGAATAGAGGGGGACAATCCCCTCACTCTTCCTGCAGACCATCCATCTCTTGATGCAGCCCAGAATGCCATTGGCTTTCTGGGCTGCAAGAGCACACTGCTGGCTCATGTCCAGCTTTTTATCAGCAAGACCCCCATCCATATGGTTGCTCTTAATAAGTACTTCTCCTAGTCTGTACTCACGTCTGGGATTGCCTCAACCCAAGTGCAACACCTTGCGCTTTGCTGTGTTAAACCTCACAAGGTTCTCGTGGGCTGCTTTTTGAGCTTCTCCAGGTTTCCCTGGATTTTGCCCTCTGGAAGTGCCCTTTCTCTGGTTTATTCTACTGGAAGTGTAGATGTTACATAATAATAACATAAAATTAAGTTTATTACTCTTGTGAAACTGCTGTTTTGCCAAAATGGTCAGCAATTACAAGGTAGCTCTTCTGAAACAGTAAATGATTGCTAAGTCCAAACAGCTGATGTGCTTGGTCAGGGTCTTATATAACATAATTAGAGATAGAATCCCTGTGTCTGTCCTGGGTTCCTGCCCAATTAGTCCTGAGCAAAACTCTAAACAACTATTTGTGTATCATTTACAAAAATAGGCTGTAGTGGTTTAACAGCAAATAACTGGAATTAGGTATGCGGACTTGATGCATTGCTGCAGAGAAGTTTCTGGAAGTAGATAATTTTGGCTGTTCAGTGGTTATAGTTCACAGAAGAGCATTTATGAAGTGCTTGTGATGTGAATGGCAGTAATATAATTAATCTGGCAAGTCAGTGCACATTAGAAAGCATGAAGACTAAATATAGACAAAGTATTGGACCTTTCATTAGATGACCAGTGTGTGTTAGCCTGGCTACTTAGAAAAAGAATTAGTAGGAAACAATAGTTCATACGTATTGTACCACTGTCTCTTCAAATGCGCTTGGAAATGCTCCTCTGTATACAGGAGTTTCTAATGGCTTAATGAGAGAGAGAGGATTTTAATATACCCCATTAAACAATTTGTTGGTGAGTTTCTCCCAGTGGAAGTCATATTTGAATGTATAGGCTGCAGAATATGTTTAAAAAAAACCCAGCAAAACCCTAAACTAAAATGATATTTTCTTTCACTTCATGCAAGGAAACTGTCAGTGCTGCTTGTGAAGCTGAGTACCTGTGTGAGTGAGGTGAGCAGCACTTGCCCTAAATTACCAAGTTGCCAGGGCAGAATGGTAATTTGCAGAAATGTGATGTTAGTTACTCCTAGCAGCAGCTGTAAAGACAAACCAGCAGACAACCACCCAGCTGCCTCTGAATATAGCAATTGGCTGTTGTGCTTGCGGTTTCTAAGAGACATGGAGTTATTGGTTTTCTAAGGTGCTACAAGTAGACAGTTAGAATGCAGCAATAAAAAGAATCTACAGTATAATTAGAAATATATATTCTTTTTACTAAGCAAGCTACATTAGATGCACATTTCAGAGCTTTTGCCTTTGGGACTTAAAATGAGATAATAAATATCCAGAAGGCTGGGTTAGCTGGTTTTCTCAGGGACCAGAGATTAAAAGTTACGTTTTTCCAAGTCCTTGCAAAAATCTGTCAGTTGCCTTACAATGGACTTTTGTCTCTTATGCACTTTGTACATCTGACACTTCACTTCCTCAACATCCTGTACGTGGCAAAGCCTTTGTTAAAAACAAGACAAGGCTGGATGATCTGAGAATCCTTTCTACCATTTAAGAAAGAATCATTCTGTGTATTGTGGTAGATTAAGCTGTCATTCCATCTTTCCCTGTAAGATGTTACAATCCAGAGAACCACACTTTCTTACCTGTGTGTGTCTCAGACCCTTTTCTAACAAAACTGCTTCTCTTCTCATCTCTCCCTGATCTTAAGTAGGAGAACTGTGTGTCTACAGCCATTGCTGTACATGATTTTCCTTCCTGTTCCGTAGCAAATCTTTCTGGCCAAAGCAGCTACTGCAGGAGCATCCCCTTGTTTGTGATAGAGTCACTGGGAGGAATGAATCTTTGAAGAGTCTTACATGACAACGCGAATAAAACTTCAGCCCCTACTCACTTTTAATATCTGGTAGATAAAGAGATGAAGGAAAATATTTTGACCTCAATGCCAGTCAGTGCCAAAGTGGGCTGTTACTGATCACTCAAACCCGTGTAGAAGATAAAAATGAACTCAAACCACCTGTGAAGTATAAGTGTGCTACCAACAAGCTGATGGATGTTATCTTTGCTTCTGCAGAACCAAATCTGATTTTCTGAAAAGCTCTTAATATTATACATATATATAGAAAGAGAGATTAATTAGAATTGTTATTATACTGAACAATGAGAAGCACTCTTCTTATTCTTGCAAATCTAAAATATGTGCTCAAGGGTAATGACTTTAAAAGAATTCAGCTCTTGAGAAACATCCATTTAGCAATAATAAGTATACTGTTGCTCTTTCAATGAAGGAAAAAAATGTATTCTTGAAAACAAATGCAGTTAAAAGCAGTTGTTATGGTAACTATAGCAGTATCTTTACCTGTATTTCTGCTGTACTGTTTGGGAAGGATAAAAATCCCTTGCTCTACTGCATGTGACAGTGGGAATGGGAAACTGGGACAGCCCCCATTGCCCGGTAAATTGATGTGGACTCTGGTAATATGTTTTAAGTTAATGTTACTACCCCTTCCCCAGGGGATAGAATGAATCTCTTGACTCAATATGCCAAAAACTGGCAGATGTTGGTTCAGTTCCATTTCAGATATACGTAAGGGCAGTCCTAGAAAAAATGCTCCATTCTTTGCTTTTCATTCTCTCTCATGCATGATATAAGGTAGCATTTAATGACAGAATGTGATACTGAGAAGACAAGCAGCGCATTGGTAGCAGTACAGTTTTTCACCAAGTAACCAGCAATCTCATTAGAGCTAGTTCCTCAGTGTTTATTGTATCTTTTTTAATTGCACAGATAAGAAAAATTAGTCATAGTTGACAGGTGACCTGTATAATTTGCCTTGACTTTGAATGGGTAAAATAAAGAAGCATCAAAATGTCCAGGATAGCAGTCTAGAAGATGTGACAGATATGATTAAATTTTCTGCCTACCAAAGCATTGATGAAGCACTGATAACAAGGACAAAATAAGCTTGAAATTGACAGCATGGCTTTGGATAAGATGTTATAGCTGTGACTGTAGTTACAGTTTCTCATTTAAAAGTGGGAATTTTACCTTTTGTCTGTAAGTGCGTTGACTTCTTGGTGATCCCTGTCGTGAGATTTTCTGTTTGGCAGCACTTCACAGTACATAAGAAGGGAAAGATGGAAAACTACTCTCAAAGAATAGGAAGCTGTTGTTAAAGGGCTTTCTAGAGAAGCCACTTCTAGCTCATGACTTTCTTGTGATTTACCTCAATTTGGTTATGGTTGGAACAGAAATTCCATTCCAGCTGGGTTAAGGGTAGGAACTTGTTCTGTTGTCACTTATGTGCAGAGAACAGTGAGAGCTGCCCATAAATGCAGGCAAACTGCACACAGATAGGGTTGGAACACAATTTCCAAGTTCTTCCAATTCCAAGTACTCAGAAGGCCTGGCTGAAACTGCATTGATGGTTTCATATGCCAAGGGTACTTAAAGCAACATGCCAGCTTGGAAGGCTGTATGTTTGTAGCACGGCAAAACATAGGTGTCACAAATACTGTGAGCTTCAAAAACAAGGTTTTGCCAATCGAGTGATACTTCATGGGGTTGTTTAGCATACAGCAATATCTGGGTTTGTATACATAATAGGAAATGCCTAAATGGTTGGCTTTCATAGATTTGCTCGCTAGCGTTTTGATAGCGTTTTCCATCTCCTGCAACATGCCACAACTGTACAGCTAGGTATGGTTTTTATCTGTGTTTTAGTTACAGTTTTTATAGTTTATTTACTAAAACTGTGGGTAATATCAGAGCCTATTTTCAGATTATTTTGTAGTCATTTATAGATGCATTTTCCAGTCTTCTGAAGAAAATCTGTTGCTTTTTTCTCTGCCTGTGTGCTTTTACACAAAATATGTCGACATTTCCTTTTGTCATTTGAAAAGTAATTCTCCTCACTTCCAATGTCACATATAGGTTTTAGTTGTCAGAACAGTCCAGGGAATGTATTTATCCTCATTCCTCCCAGAAAGACCTTCAAATTTCACAACCAAAAATCAAGTTGCTACAATGGAGGTTCTTTTTAAATGATGTACAATTCTGTGCTAGGTTATGCCCATCCTTCTTTCTCAGATCCGGCATTAAGAGGTGAGGAAACTGCACATCCATAGAATAAGGAAGTGTGATTTGCACTGTACATCCAGCAGGAGTACTGCTTTCTTGGCTCTGTGTATGTTCATGTCTTTGGTGTCACCAAATAAAATGTGTTGTTTTCTTTTTGTGGTTAATGTGTGTAGCTAAGCAAACTAAGGGCAATTTATTTTGCTATTCTTTTTGGTTTATCAGTACTCTAGAGAAAGCTCTCAGCAACCCATTTTTATTGTCAGAAGAGCATAAGGAGTTCAGTTATGGGGTAGAGTTCATTTTCTTTTCATTTTCTTACCGATTGCAGTTGTAGCAAGAAATGCTTTGTTTAAGGCCTTGGTAAAGGGCATGGAAAGCTGCACTGTGTACTTAGACATCTTCTTTCTCTTCTCTTCTCTTTTGATGGCACAGGAGTAGTATGCAGTGTAATTTGTTCTTTATCCTCTTGTTTGCTTTCAACACCAATGTTGGCCTCACCGTGGATTTGAAACTTTAAATTGGGGAAGTGTTTAGTGCCTAAGGAACAATACAAATGAATCATGAACTTAGAAAGGACTCGTATTCTAAGTCATCTAAGTATTTCTATCAAGGGAAGAATTGAAAGAAAATGCAAGTAGAAGAATAAGAGCACAATCAACAAATGTGCCGGTGACTTTCCAAAGATTGCACTTGGGGGTATTTTACTAGCAGTAATAACTGAAGAAAACTTATTAGATCGAATATGAATCATTGATGACATTTAAAAGGACTAAATAGCTGATAAAGCTATTTCTGGTCTTACGGCTATATTGGAGAAACAACATTTGGGCTGTGTTTTATATGCAGATCAGAAATGCATTGTTTCAAAAGCAACACTAGTTACCGATTAAATGTGCACGTTCTACACAAGAGCAATGGGTAGCAGATGGCACTAAATACCTTAGGGTGCTTTGTACAAGTAGGATTGTAGGTGATTTAAGCTAAAAATTGTTGCAACTAGTTATGAAAACTGTTTTCTATGTTATACATCTGTGTATGTGACAAGTCTTTGCCTTGGAAACAATAATGTCATTAAGTAAAGTAGCAGTAAATATGCATATAGGATTAACATACATGCAAAGATTTTTATTTTCAAATAAGATTTTGCTAATTTTAGATTTACGTGTATTTATTTGGTTTTGTAATCTTAGTTGTGATGCTATTCTTAATTCATTTTTCTCTCAAAATCTGTAATGCTAGTTCTCAAGCTCTTATGTTCATAGAGCCTCTTTCTCTACTCAAATTCTCCCTCTTGTTTACATGTGATTTCATAACACCTGATTCGTCTTTGTTTTTTGAGATTCCTACAGTGAGTGTTTTAGTAAAGGTTGCTAGGTTTAAGATCTATTTTGGAAGACAAATCTATGTGCTACTCCCAGTGATGTGTGATATGTGTCTAGAAGCCCTGTCCAGAAACTTGAGAAGAATCAAGTAGAAATTGTTGCCTGCCTTTCATGAACAAGATAAGAAAACTCTGCATCAATGTCTGCATTACCTGTGTGGGTAGTTAGTCCATCAAGTACTATACATTCCAGTTGTGAAATTATGTTTACACTTGGATGTTTGTCTGCAGCTTACTGCAATCTTGAGTTTGCTTCTTTGGCTTCAAGGTTTGACTTGGACTATAGCTTATCATACAATCGTTGAGTCAGAAGGGACCCTTAAAGGTCATCTAATCCACATCCCCTGCAACAGGCACACCCACAGCTAGATCAGGTGCCCAGAGCCCTGTCCAGCCTGACCTCAAGTGTCTCCAAGGAGGGGGCATCCACCTTTATCTGGACACCTGTGCCAGTGCCTCACAACCCTTTCCATTAATAAATACGTAAATAAAAGCTAAGAAGCTCTTTCCTTATATTCAATCTAAATCTCCCTCCTTTACTTTGGAGGGGCAGGATCACTTTCTTTGATATGCTATTTTTTAGCGTTGTGTGTTTGTTTAATTTGGTTGTTTCCTTTTATGGTTTTCCACTCTATGCTCTTTTTGTGATGGTTATTGCTGTAACAGTGAAGCACCTGGGAGGTAGGAAAGGTGCTGTATAAACCCATGAAGAATACTGTTGTTTTTTCACAGACAACTGCTGGCACAGATGCCTGAGGGATTTCTTCTAAGGCTTTAAAAGCAAGGGTAATATTGGTGCTATTTCAGAGTTAAACACTGGGTACCTATAAGGCATAGTGTGGAAAAGCAGCTAGAGACAGCCTCTGATGTGTGGTCGATTTCTAGCTTTAGTATCTGGTATTCAACATTTGATTAAAGGATGGAAGGCAACAGCTAAGCGAAGATCAGCATGTACCTCTCACCATACGTGGCTTGGAGCCTTCTTTTCCATCAGGAAATAAGCTAGCCATAGGAAAGTGTAAGCTGACTGCTTAACCTTTTTTTTTCTTCTTCCTCTTTTCCATATTTTTCAGCATTTCCATTCTAACTAGATGATAACTTTGCCTTGGCTAGGGCAAATTTTAAGATACCAGTATTTACCATAGTGCTTTGCTCCTTCAGCTACAAGCTCCATGGAACAATAGTTGTGTAGTTATGACAGCAGAGGAAAATATACTTATTTGCTCTTATGTTCTGTTGCTTTATAGAGGTGAAAGCTTTAGACCACTTCAAAGATGTGCCTATCATGTTAATACCACTACTTACAAAGATAATAAAACATCTCACACCACAGTCCCTCCTTCACTATATGGTGTAAATTACTCAAACTTTTCTGTCAGATCAAAGAACTAGAGAGAGATCTTGAACGCTGCTTTAGGAGTGAAATGTAAATTTTTCACAAATTAGCACTCATTAAACCCAGTTCCTTGGATCTTTTAATGGCAGAAGTGATCTCTGGACTGCAAGCAGACCTTCTTATTCATCCCACGGAAACAACATCCTTTTGATGAAATGGAGAAAAGCCTTGGCCAGATACATAAAACACGTAAGAAATGTGCTGGAGGAGTTAGAGAGCCTAAAGCATTAGCTCACACACATGATGGTTTCTTAGATGCAGTTGGGAGGGAAATAAGGCAGAATGCATCCTAATCTGAGAAGTTTGGCTTTATCAGTAGACTGCAAAATTTACATTGTTCTTCAAATTTTTGAATGAAAACTACCATTAAGTGCAACCTTATGTTCATTCAGTATGAGGCATGACACAAGTAAAACTAACAAGCTCCTGCTTTGATCACGAAGGATCAACTGACAAAACTGGAGAGCAAAATGTGCTGTGTGTAAGTGGTAGCTCTGCTGTAGGAAGAAGTGGTAGTTGTGTCCAATGATGTGTTGGAATCATACCGTGGAGCAACCCAAATCTGTGTCCCCATATCCTGGTCCTGATCCACCCCTGCTTTGTCCAGTCTCAGCTATGCCTGGATACAGAAGGAGGTGCTGACAGATTACCCTATTGTAGCCTCTTACTAGCAGCTTCACTATCAAAAATGTGAATTGCCAGCCACAATTATAAGAGATCATTGAACTGTGACATAGGTGATCATTTTTTAGATTTTCAGTGAAATATATGCATCAGGGTGTTCTGTGGGCAGGTCTGAGGTGTGACTTGTCAGCAAAGCTGCTGGAAAATTCAGTTTTCCTGCACCTCTGACTTGCACAGTAATCCATATTAGTCTGTTCATCTACATTGCCCCTAACACTGACAGATGTTACATTGATCTGTACCTTTCTTTTGTCTCAGTAGGCCATAATTAATAAGACAGATTTAATAACCATTTCCCCCCGGAAATGTGACTATTAAAGTGGTCCCACAGAAATTCACATACTAGAAAAGATGACAGTTTTCTAGCTCATCTGATTAACTGCTAATACTTCTTCACAAAAGGACTTGAGAGTGGTTTCCATGAAGTAAATGAATCTTCCTTGCTTCTGCACGCAATCTGAAGTCTAAGTGAATAGATGGGCTTCTGACACTGCATCGGTAAACCCTGACTGCTGTGAGCATTAGTATGATACACAGTGTTCTCTTCAGATATTTTGAGAGGCTGAAAGCTGCATGTGATTTAATCTCTCTCAGAAAACTTCATTTAAGTATTTAATGCCTGTAAGCATCACTTGTAAACAGCTGAATTATTTAAAATTGCTGTCCTTGTCAATAAGTATTGATTGTGAGACCAAATGGGCAAAGACATGCTATGGAACCATACAGTGGATATAAACTATTTTAAGCCTGAAGTATCATCTTGAATATTTCTGTCTCTGTGCTATCAAATCTGAGAGCTGAGAACCCCTTCCTCCAACTTTGCTGAATACAAAATAAAAAATGAAAACGCTAAGATGACTCTGCTTCCCTAGGCACCATCTACCTGAGGGACACAGAGGTGGCATACATTGCATTTAGTAGTAGGCAGAAAGGTTAGATAACTAATATATAGCCAGTGCTTTGGATTGAAAGTAATTTGATTTAAGTTTGGACTCAGCCTTTTTAGAATAGGGAAGAAAGACTGATTAGAAAAGAGATACCTGCTTAGAATTTAAAATGGATTCTGATACTCTTTTTGTGGTATGCTTTTTATTTTTTTTCTTGTGTGATCTCTACCCAGGCAAAATATGCTCTATAGCAAAGCATATGAGCACAGTGTGATGTTGAGAAAATTAAATTCATTTTGCTAGCGTGATGGTGATCTTTCTTGATCTCAACTGTTTAAAGAGGTATTTTCAGCATCCAATTTGGTAAGACTTTTCATATAGGTTCACAGCACATATATGAGTTCTTCAACAAACATTTAAAAAGGTTTATTTGTGGAGTTGAGCATCAGTTTTGATTTTAGGGTATTTTGGGGATCCAGTCTGACTCCTTGTAGTGTGAAATCGATGCTGTTCTTGAAAATCAACATATATATCCTGATTTACGTGCAATGAGGATTCATGGCTGTTAATAGCAGGCACTGGCGCAGTAGTTTGCATAGTTTCACTATTTTCATGGAGATGTTTGGATATGGATTTGAGGAAGAATGTGCACAGTGATTTTCAGATG
>PPHD01003049.1:0-33041 GCA_002909625.1 Bambusicola thoracicus
ATAAATTAATATTTTAATAAGCTATTAAATATAATTTATACGCACATACACACAGGCATACATAGCATACAAAAGACTAAAGATGAAAAGGAAGGACCTGATCAGGAAAAGATTTTCTGCACATCTATCCAAAGGCATGAACACGCTCCTTAAGCACAGCATTTGAATGCTTTGAGCCACTGAAAGACTACAAGACTGAAGAAACTGTGCAAGAGACAGGAAAACCAAAGAAGAATGATCAGTTCTGAGAAAGAAATCAGGGAAAAAAATCAGGGAACTGAATATTTCAGCAATTCAGAACGATTTTGAAAGATTAAATGAAAGCTATATTTTTTAAATGATCTAAATTAAGCAAGAGATTGCATAATGAGTAATGTGTGGAGAGGAACTTTTATTTTTTTAACTCAGAAAGACATTTACTACCTGCTCCATTGTGTTTATCCACATGTGCTCGGTTTATCCCACAAATAATGTATTTCTTTCCAAGTAACTCTATTCAAAATAAATACTATTTTAAAAACAGAGTGAGATTCAGAAAGACAAAGATCAAAATTAGGACAAGTACAGTTTTAGTGAGAAGAAGCATTACTACTGAGAATTGATCGTCCAAGTGAGAAACAGAGTTGAAACATTCTTCTGCAAGGAAATACCCAGAGTATGCTTATTCTTTAGGATTTACACAACAAATATGAAATACTGGAGAGGAAGCTCGTGAGACTCTCATTAGATATATCTGTATAGAATATATGCATATATTCTATATAGGAAGATCCAACCCTTTGAAAATTAAAATCTTCTATTTTAAATTAGAAATCATATGTAGTCAATATTATTAAAACACCAGAGTTCAACAGCACCTTGAAAAACTATGTTAACATTGTTAGCTGTATCTCATTTCTCAGGAAAGAATCCCTTTTTTAACAACAACGACAACAAACAAACAAACAAACAAAACCACCACCACTTTAATTATATTCTGTCCTGTGATAGTTGGACTTGACATGGCATAAACACTTATCCCTCCAGACATCTATTTTTAAATGCTTTGTCCCATCTGTAAAATTGTAAAATAGAAAGGATATAATTCAATTACAGTTTGCTGAAACTCCCTTTGTTTTTTCCTTTTTTTCCTTTAGCTTCTGTTGTTTTTAGTTTCTTTCTTCTCAAAGAAGAAAAACCTTTTCAAACAATCATGTCCTCAAATACAATAAATGTATCAGTAAATGTCAAAAAGGGGCAACATGAGAAAGAAATATTCATGACGTTAGAAAGCAAAAACACTAAATATCTAGAGAACTCTGTTTCAGTATTCATAGGTCTTAAAAGAATGTGTAAAATACCTTTCAATTTAGGCGCTTGTGCCAAGCATTTCATCAGAAATTATATAACAGCTAGAAATAAATTAGCCAAAATTCGGAACTACTAGATAGTAGATGTTACACAAGACAACTGAAAAGACAATTTGTCATCCTCTGCAGCTTATAGAACAGGAGTGGTTATCAGGCAAACGTATTCCCCAAACTGTGTCAATTATATTTCTGTTAGTGACAGTTTGGATATTTATTTTTTTCTGAGACTTCTAAGTGATATCTCACCACAGAGATGTAGCAGGTACTGATTTGCAGGCACATCCACCCTAACTTCGAAAAGCCATTGTTGATGTTCTTATCTTTTCCTTACTGGAAGACTATGGTTTAAATTTTGCTTGAAATGATTTTCTGCATACACTGTCAAAAAAGGACTAGTCCAACTACCTCTGTAAAGTTAAACATTGGAGACTTTTATTTTTCATTACTGGTAAGAATGCAGGTTTGCTTTTTTTTTAGTTGTGCTTAGCATTATTGCAAAAGCAGACCCTTGAAACATCTAGTCTAGTTTCATAGTTTCATATGCTAGCTTCTTTTCATCTTTGAATACAAAATCTCACTTTTGTGTTTAAGAGAGCATAGCAATCTGCACACTCTGCCAACTTTATAAGTAATAATTTGCTTAAAACAAATTCCCAACACTAAGGATATCAATAAAACACAGAATCAAGGCATAAAATTGAAAAGACAGTTACACAATTCTGTGTGTGCTTGCTGCCCTGGCTCACTGTTATACATCCTCACATCAGCCTAATTCATTTGACACATAGTCTCCCCACAGCTGAGAAATCCTAGCTTTCTTACTAGATCTTAGGAAAAGCTTAAATACAAAACCTCCTATGTTTAAGTAATGTTAAGTTTGTGACACAAATCAACAAAAGGCAGGAAATTCAAAGATAACACTGACACTCCATGCTTAATTCATGATTGTTTAACAAAGGAGCCAAACGATATGAGGAACTAATGTCAGCTTTTACTTCACTCTGTCTGTGTTCTTGGGCAAACAGGTGTTTATCCTGGAGATTATACTCATTCAGCTTCTCCTGTCAGTCTATGTAAATGCCACTGATTATTTTGCATTTAACAATATGTTGGATATAAAGAAAATTTAAACTCTCATTCAACAACTTAGCATGTTGCATTCTAACAATAAAATGGATTTTTTTGAAATTATGTTGGGCAAGCATAGATTAAAAAAATCATCACCCTATTAAGTTTTCAGAAGTTATCAAAATAATGTAGCGCAAAATAGAGTAATATATTTATTTTTTTATTCATGGATTAATAATTTTTAGTGTCCACTCATATTTCAGTTCTTCTTTGAACCCCCTACTGTCTTTTTGTGTAATATAACCGAACATATTTCAAGGTAGCAACTTGTCAGAGAAAGTAATGGTACCTGTTGCTACAGTATCACGGGATTATCAGAGGATTTTAACTATCAGTTAAAAATCAGTTCAAAATACATTTTGGTACTTTTATATTTTTTGACTATTAATTGCATATAAGCATGTCTAGTTATTTTGCTCACTACTTTACTGTATAAAGAAGAATAATTAAAGAAAATGGAATTAGCACAATTTTGAAGGTCACATATCATAGTCTTTCCTAGAGTACATGAAATTAGATCACTTGTACATACCTGTACATTAAGAGCAGGGCAACATCTACACTTTTTTCCTTTTTAAAAAATTATTCTTAATATTTTTTCTGTAACTGTTTTATTTCTTAAACACTTCCTAATATCTCAAGTGAATTAAAGTTGCATTGGAAATTAGCAATATCACTTTTTATTTTCTCCAGTTGAACTGCTAAGCAACCATAAACCAGCAGCCGCAATCCCCAGGTAACCACTTTTGCATTACCAGCTGAACAGTTCCAAAGAGAGTTTTTGAAACCCCACATCTGTATTTCATCAAATGCAAGGAACCAGCTCATCAGCCCTGAGTATGTTTTAAAAACCCCGAGAAAATATGTACAGTAACAATTAAAAGTTGGTGTCAAGACCCTAATTTCCAAAGCAAAAATGGAAGCATGATGCTTAATGCATCCTCACAAACAAAATAAATACATTCATAGCCTCAAGAGTATTAGGAATATCAAACAAAAGAACAAAGTCACATACGGCTCTTTGCTCCCACTCAGTCATGGTCTCACAGATCTCTGGACACAACCTACCCACTTCCTGGTGGAAGCCTGAACAACTATGCCTGTGAATTTGCAAGTCTTTGTAAGACCAGCAGAGACCCAACTAAATGATACAACAAGAGTCAGGCATACACTTTTTAGCTGATTTCATCTACTTGCCACAAATACAAAGAGGACACGATGGCTTGAAAGGGCTCTGAGGAAGAAAATGGCTGCTTTTTCCTTTGTGGAAGGGAGGCAGCTTCTCTGATAAGTGAAGTTCAACAACTGAATTTATAGCACAGTAAATGGTTCTTGTTAACCAAATTTTCACATGTTATCAGAATTTAATGTAAGGTAGGATTTTAACTTCCAGACAAAGCACAGATTATAAATTCTACCTCACTACATGGTTTATTCTGTGTTCTCGGATATCATGAGCAGGTGAGTACAATTATCATGCTGGCATGCTGAAGAGTATAATGCTAATCAATTGGTATTAACAACTGTATAAAAACCAGTCAGTATCACAAATATTTTGCTGGATTGCCTTCTGATCCTTACTAAAATTATCTAATTTTTAAGCAAAAAGTAAGACCTTGTCAACTGTCAACTAAAATTTTTTTCAGAATGCAGTACTGCTGAATGACTACAGAATCCAATACATCAATGACAGGTAAGTATTAATACACAGAAGTCACCCGAAGCTCAGGTTGCATGAGTAGGTTTGCCAATTATCGTCTAAATGCTGTATTATACTCTCCGCTTATTCATTCTGTGAAACGCACCTTCCACTTTTCATCTATGCCTAAACACTTCTCTCTCCTCATTTTTTCATAAGCAAGAGTTTCCCTATCATCAGGTTTTTTTTTGCTTCAGTTCCTCAGTGTGTGTTTTCCTACACTGGGAGAAAATCTTGTTTTTCTCTCACTAACTGCAGCCAATGAATGGTGAAATAATTCTGAGAACACCGACTCTCAAGTTGTGGATTCTATTCTTTCCATTAGAATAACTTGCACATGGGTGTGGAAGCCAAAGTCAGTAGGGACAGGAAGCAGAGCTAGTAGATCTATAGTACACAAAGAGACAGTTTCACGTACAAAATATATTCGATACCTCTGACATTATAGCAGTGAAAAGAAACATCTGCTCTGTCCCTTTGAGTTCTGCGGAGAGAATCCCCTTTCATGAAATTCCAGAAGATTATTGTCATTCACAGATTCACAAATTCACCTTGGCCAAGTAAAAGAAAGTAAAGAAAATCTACATTTTCAATTTTGACAGGATCTATTCTACTCATGGAAGTATAAATAACTGCAGATCAGAGAAAATGTTGGTTCTGGCCCACTCTCCCTCACGCTCAAATACTGAACTCTGCAGAGCAGTATACCCTTGAGCACCCATGCAAACTCCAGTAAAGTGCAAAATCTGAAGGGAAAAATAAAAGAATGAGTTTGTGACCACTGGAAAGGTAATTTATCACTTTGACATAGTAATTCTTTATAAAAGCTATGGAGTAAAAAGTTAAAATGAAAAAAAGTGAATGAGAAACAATCCAACAACTCAAAATGAACAGCTTAAAGATATAAAAGTTTGTAAATCCTACCAAAATTTTGATGTCTAAGTGGGAGTTTGACATTTGAGAATATGATTTTACTGCGGAAATAAATGTCTTAATTGAGAACAGTATGTTATTTGAAGAAAAAAAACAAACAAAAAAACCATCACACAACACTACACAACAAAGTACCCTCTGCAATTATACTTGAGTACTCACGAATTTTCCTGTTTCGATTATGAATCATGTTTCTCTATCTGGTCTACCAGACAGAAAGCATGCTTTCTAAAATGCCTCTCTCTTTTTCTTAATCATACAAGCATTTTTAAGGGGATCACTGTGTTCACTTAACATACATGGCCTACAAGAGGTAATCAATTCACTCATCATTGCCTGAGTATGCTTTCACAGCATCTTAAAATGCACATACACTTTTTGATTCTCTCTCAAATGCTCTCCAGATTTCCAGGACACTTAAAAGGACAAAATACCCTGACTACACAACAAATGCCAGTTCAAATAAGCAATACTTCATACCACATACATATTCAGTGATTTTCATATTTCTTAGCACAGATCTTTTCAAGCAAGTCAAACATGTCCTATTTTTATGGGTATAAGTTTTGAGAATGTGCATTTATACATTTCCAACAGTTTTAATAGAGTTCCTATACAAACCTAGTGGAGCAAAAATGCTACATACCATAGTCAGTGATCTTACAGGATACTAAATACAGTTCTTTCAGGTTCCTGCCTTCTTTGGCAATCACCTCCACACACCTGGAAGACACACAGAGTAAAATCACAGTTAAAGAACAATAGGTAATTTTTAAAAAGGAAGAGTTCAATCCATACCTCTAATATATTGAACCTCAATTTTTTTATTCAGTAAATTATTCCATGCAATTCACTGAAAATGCATATAGCAGCATGCAGGCACATTAATGAGCAATACACTGGAGAAAAGCATTCTTTTACATTGAATGCTTGTATATCAACATTCCTGTAAGTTTTTCAATACGTGAATTGCTTGAATATATACAAAAAATCCTTTGGAAAATAATACAAATGCTAATTTCCATTTATGTATTAACATGTAACTTTGGAAAGTTTCTCTTGCAAGATCTAAGCTTTGAGAGTTTCTTTCTAGATAAGAACTATAAATGCATTGTAATGGCAAAGAAAGACCAGAAAATACTACTTTAAAATCATGTTTACATTTCCTCAGTGATTTCTGAAGAGCCAACATTCATTAGGTCATTAAATATATTGCTGCTCTATGGTATACATGCTACAAGGAAGGTTTAGATTAGGTGTTAGGAAGAAATTCTTCACAGAGAGAGTGGTCAAGAATTAGAATCGGTGGTTCAGGGAAGTGGTGGAGTTCCGGGTTGTATTTAAGTGATAAGTCACTGTGGTAATGAAAAGCATGATTTAATGAAGGGACTCGATAGATCAGGCTGTTGTGGCTGTAGTTGGTGATCTTGAAGGTCTTTTCCAACCTTCATGACTCTATGAGTCTACAGAAGTTGTATAGGTGAGAAGGCAGCTCATTTGTTCGTCTCATCACAAATACGACAAGTTTTCAATGAAACATGAAAATTATTTTATTTCATGTAAGAAAATCGGTAAGCAAGAGAAATAGTAAGAAAATTTAAATTCTTATAAAATAGTAGATTATATACTTTTGACGAAGTTTATATTGAAGTGTTATAAGCACAACTGCTTTATTTATAAATGCATTCTTTACAGTGCATCACTCCATCAGGTCATAAAATATGTTTTTAGTCCCATTAATATAAAATGTGCCACTTGTTCATTAGATCAACTACGGATATGATTAGATTAGTTTCTACACAGAGATAATTTAAAAAGAGGATTTTATAGCATAAATCACAAGAATTTCTTCTGATCTTGTTTATCTGTTATCTGATCCTGACAAACCATTTAATTTTCAGAGCGATTCAGTCACAATAATCTATTCTGACTCTTCAATCAACCCTCCTACTGTACACAAAATTCAATTACTTCCTAATTTTGGAAAAAAAAAGAAAAAAAGGTCTTCCTGAATTGTCATAAGTTTTTGCAAAATACACCTACAGCCCCAAGGCCCTTTGTTCCTCCACTGCTACCACTAAATTATTTTTCTATCAGATTTTACTGCTCATGCTGCCAATTTTAGATTTTAAAAGCAACCGCTTAATTCTTAAAGATTATAAAATACAATTACTTAATCGCAGCCCTTCAGACATATTTGTCCTCTGCCTTCTTCCTTCTAAAATCCAGTACTGAAAATGAGTACTTTTAATAAAATATCTTGCCTCTGATAAACATCATGGCTCTGTGACCTTAGTCACAGTTTCTTTATCATTAGCACATATTTTCAGAAGACCTTTGAAAATTTTGTGAACCTAGTGTTTAGAAAATATTGGCAATACTTGTCCTTGACAACAGATCTTCTTAGTTTACAATAACACAAGTAAAAAAAGTATTTGACACAGTCCAGCCTGACCCAGAATAAAAAGAGTCAAACTTCAGATTCTTTACCCATTTAATGCAGATTCTCTGCTCACAATTAGCAAACATGACAATTATTTTTCTTTTAAAAGTTATGCCAAGACAATGGTTTTGAACAACTACAAAGTACATAGAAAACGTCTTTTGGTTCTGTAAGACATCATTTTGATAGAGACACTGACAGACTTTGTTAACTGGCTCATTGTGATTCCTTCAAACTGCGTTGGTTCTAGGCGTTAATTTTCTCTCAAATGGCTGGACTGTTTCAAACCCTGTTATTAGTTATATATTAGAGTCTGGACTTAATGCTGTTTGTTTCCTCCTAAATGGGAAAAAAAAAAAAAAAAATTAAAAACCAGAATTATGCTCCTTTTGAGCTCCACAGCACAGATGTGTAGCAGCTGATTGAGTTTCCCAGTGCTGAACCAACCAGAGACAAATGCTGCCTTTGGATCCAACTCACGTTTACTTCAGTGGGTGCTTCGATGCTGGAAAGCTATTTGTGCCCATAATACACTCAGAGTGGAAGAAATGGTTCGGNCAGAAAAAATAAGCAAAAAAATGTAGCTTTGAGTATCTCACCTCTTGTAATTGTTTTAGGAACAATACGATCACCTATTATTTAAAGCAATGAGGCAATGACACTTCTAGTTTGGAGATGAAAAATGTTTAATATAGCGTAAATATGGTATTTACAGATTTCTTTATCAGCCTTTAATAATCTGCATAAATCGTACTAAGTTCAATTTTAATTTCCATTATCCCTTGTATGGATCATCCACATGTACATTAACTTACATTACCAGAAGAGGCACTTTATATGGCATCATTAGCCTCTACCCTGTAGAGGGTCACACAACACATAATTATTAGTAGCAACTGATGCCTTTACAATATATGGAAAAATAAGAGCAGTTTTATATTTATTATTTTTATCTTTTTAATCTTTGTTAAACGTGACAGGAAAGAAAAAGGGTAGAAGAACAAAATGATATTAACCTTTTCCAGAAAGCAAGGATCAAGTCATGATAATTCTGTTGTTATAATCCATCAAAATTACATCCTATGATTGTCACATCTATCTTTTGAAGTACATATGTACATTCTGTTGAATTGGACAAATCTAAGGTGGCATGTGTATGCACATGCTTTTTAAGAGTATAAATTTTAAAAATACTCATTTTCTTAATGTTTGCAATATCGATTGTGAAACCTAGACCAAAATAAAATTTTAGGTAAAGAAAGTCTAATCTTAATACATCAGAATAATACTGGTAAAAAGAAGTAAAGTTATTATTTAAAACAATAGCAAATGACGGAGTTATAGAAAAATAGACAAACGGAGCCCAGAAATACTTGAAGACTAATCCCTGCCTGCCAGGGAGCTAACATGATGCAACTACTGCATGCCAAGGCAGAGACAAGAAGAACCTTTTTCAGTCTCTTAACTGAAGGGGATTGAACAGATTTTTTCAGTTCATTAAATCAGTTTTAACAGAAAAAAAAAAAAAAAAGAAAGAAAGAAAAAAAAGACATAAAACACCAAGACGAGGTAAGTAATTTACAGGAAAACAGACATTTCTATTATATTTTTCCTCCAAATGTATTAAAATGCAAACATTCTTTGAGGAAGAAAAGCAATTTTTACACTCAAAATAAATTACTAGCAACGACCCAAGGGCTCATCAGCCAAGGGCTAGGGAAATAAGACTAAAATTTGAGCTTGGAAAGCATACACGTATGAATATATACAAGTTGACCAAAACACAAATCTCTTTTTAAATCAGTGTTACTTAGAACCATGTAAGACATGAAAATATCATAACATGAAATACTTTAGGAAAGAATTCAATACTCATTTAAGCCAAAAATATTATCTAAGAAATTCTTATAAGTTTTTCCTATATCCACTAAATATTTGATGAAGGCTGTTCTCTGATAGATTGATGTGCAATTCAGTTTTATTGCACTTGATTCTAAGAGTAAGAAATTAATATCACACACTGCGGAAGTGGAATAGCAGAAACAGATTTCACAGAAAAAAAAAGTCAAACAGTATTTCAGACAAAAGCATATTACTAAAAACACACATACCTAACACTAATTTAAACTAGTTTGTAGACAGCTAGAACTCAGTCACTCCTTTAATTTTGAATGCATTTATACTGCAGCACCCCAGAGTTCAATTTATATTCCCAGACTGAGAAACCTCTTACTGTAATAATTTCTGAAAACGCTGTTTGAAAAACCAAGTAAATTTCAAGAAGAAAATGGTATTGCTACAATGTTGCTAAAATTCCAACAATTCATTTTGGGAACAAAACTTTCAGACTGGGTTGGAGAAACCATACCTACTTACAGCATTACACGTAAATCAATACCAGACCAAGCAGACTACGCTCATGAACAAAAAGCTACAGGCCTAAAACTCTACTGTAAACATCTCTTCTGCAAAAGCAACAAAACAGCATGATTGAGAAACTGATAAGTCCACTGACAACTTACAATTTAGGCCTATAATCTTGATGGCTCCCACATATGCATCTGCACAATTAATTCACAAAGTCAAGGTTTCTGACATTCCTTTTAGGCATGAGCCTAAAAACAGGAAAAAATATGATCAACAAGAAAATGAATCACTCAGAAAGCATTGCTCTTCCTTCAGCCAAGTGAGCATTACGTTTTTTGACTTGCTTAAGGCTAATGAATTAAACTATGAACCTTCCACCTGTAAGGTTCAAAAGATTTTTGAGTCATGGAATAATAATTGTCTCTCAATTAACACACACAACTTTTATTTTTGGTCTGTTTCTAAAAACACTGGAAAGTCATGTTTGTGACAACTGAAAGGAGCTAATGAGAAAACATGACTAGTGTATTTGTTATGTAAGTGGTCCTGAGAGACCTTGTTACAGTCCAAGATGTTCTCCATCCCCGAGTGAAACGGATTAGAGTTGCCATACACTGGTTAGAGATCACAACTTGAGGAAGTGATTTTCAATCACTATATAAGTATTTTTTAAAACTTTTATGGAGAAGAAAAAGAAAGGTAACACTGGAGACATATTAACACACTCCCTCGGTACAATTCAAAGTGAACATCAGGCTGTTTATATGGCTTCTTTGCATTTGATTGGCATAATTCCTCTCTAAGCAGAAAAGTGAACACTTCACTACTCTTCAAAGCATAACCGCAACTGGGAACCAAAAGAGATCCAGCAAAGAACAAGAACTCTGAAACACACAACAGAAAACCACAAATCTTTCACAAAGAAATAGGCAGAATTTCTAAAATGCTAGTATTTCAAAAGTTAAATCTGGGTAGAAATGAGTAGCTGCATAAAAAATAGTCATTGGTTTTGATAACTTAATGCAACAGAGTAACCAAATCTCTTATTAAAAAAAAAAAAACACAAACAAAACAAACAAAAAAACAAGCAAAACAAACAAACAAACAAACAAAAAAAACCCACCATCAAAATACACCTCTTTGCACAAAAAGTAAGCACAGAATCCTAACACACCAGTTTAATCTTATGCCTTCTGCACTCCTAAGGAATAAATGGGAAGGCTAAATTAGTGAAAGAACAAATATATAACTGAGAGACGTATAAAATTTTGTAAACCTCAAAAAATAAATTATGAACTTTACAGGCTGCTGGCTAACTGGACTTGGTTTGACATTTCCTTTTATTCAGCATCTTATTTACGTCATGAACAACAGTTCTAAATGCATACTTTCAAAAGAACGAAAGGCGTGATTTTAACTTGTTTTTACTTCTTACATTGGCACCAATTTTTTTCTGCCACCTGAATGTTTCAATTACAGTCAAAATATGTATGTTTAAAGTATTTTTAATTTCAACATTAAGAACTGCATCTATAAGAAACAGTACTAATCACAGAGACAACAAAACTGTCGAAGACTCTCAATGAAATCTACAAACTGAATTTTAAAAGCACTTTTCATTTGGATCCAATATGCAAAGTGTCACTAGCTACACAAGTTAACAGTAATTATCTCAGGGCAGTCATTAAGTTCTGATTAGCAAACCCGTACTCTTTAGAAAATCAATGTAATTTAAAAATTGATTTACCAAACAGTTTTGCTACTTGGAGCTCAGGAAAACTGATAAGCTTTTTTTTTTCACACTGAAACTCACAAACTACAGGGGTAAGGGCAGACAAGTCCCACGGTGTCTGATTGTGCTCTATGCTACTCAGATGCAGGCAAGCTCCAATCAGAATTACACAGATAAATTAATCAGCACTATGCTCCAGCTATTATGCTGTGCTCCAGCTATTATACCCTGTCTTTCAGCAATAAATATCTATTTTCAAATATTTATTAGAAGTCTTATCTAAAATTAAATGCCTTTATAATTCCTGTTACCCTGACTGTATGTAAAGCCAGCAAGCAATTAAACCAAGAAAGGAGAGATTTAGCAAATTATTTAATTCCGCTATCTGGCATTTACATGTAGTAGTATTTCAGGTGGCCTTTGGTTCCTTTCTGACTAGGAGGAACTAGATATCATAATGGATTTAACTGAAATAAACAACTATGAAAAATGATTTTATTCTAAAACCCTCGTGAATCTGATATCCCACAGGTAATCATGCAAGGGTCTAGGAGATAATTAAACAGTACCTTTTTTTTTTTTCTTCTGAAGAATATTAAAATATTTTGGAATTCAGATATCAGATGAAAAGACCCAGTTAATACAGCACTTCAAATAGTTTCTTAAATCCATTATGACATCTTGCCAACTGTTATAAACCAGAACTGTTAACTGCATGCAAGTCAATGCACATTTCTTAGCGAGAAGTTTTGTATTACAAAAATAATGACTTACTTTTTGAAATATTTGAATCTTGCCTTTCTGCTAAAAACTAGTAAATAGTTGGATTACAGGTACATTATGGCTGGACTACTGTACCGTGCTGGTTACATATATACAGCTTTTTCTCCACAGCTACTTTCCTAATATCAGTGCAAAGATAACTTTCTATTCACAAATACAAAAACAAACAGCTTCAGAAAATCTGCACGGAAGCTATAGAAAGTATTGGGTAATGGAAACTGCAGCTTTTATTTCTATGCGTATAAGCAAGTCCTTTTGAACTCACACAAGATGCTTCATCTACTGTTTCCTTAATTTGCTTAAGTGCAAATGAAGTGTACCTACGAGATGTGCTGAAATTCAGATGCTGAATGTGTGTTTTGTCTGGATCTTTACCAGTGACCAGTAACTGATGCTGCGCACAGCAGCTCAGAAACAGGCCACCACAATGCTGCAATTTTAGAGGATCACAAATGAGAGGAGACATTCAAGAAAAAGAAAGTGTAAATTATTACCATAACTCCTCTGGTACAAATCACATAGAGTCATGTGATACCACAATTGTAGCATTTATTGCATGGAAAAACAGGGCTTTGAGCCCTGGTAGGTAAGGGTAGCCTTACTTCTTCATAACCTGTTAGAGGTTAATTTTACTAACTTCAAGCCTCAGATGGCCCTGGTCCTTGTGACATCTCATTAAGGCGTAGCTTATAGAGGAAGAGTATTCATAATCAGTTTCCTCAAAGAAAGGTTCTAAATTTAACAGTGGAAATATGACATGGGAACCCTATTTCCCAAAAATGTTCTTTATGCTAGTTAGAATGCTTGGATAAACTTTATAACACAAATAAAAACGCAGGAAGAAAAACACATGCTTTTTTAGAAAATACTTGGTGTTCATACAGCACGGCTTTAGACCTCAAGAAAGACTGCACACTAAATGTATCAAATGGAATGTTACCATATTTACTGCTGGATTTCCAAACAACAGAGTTCAGCATACATTTTAAGGAGTTTTGCAAACAGGCTAATCTATCCTTCCAATTTCTTTTACATCACGTTGTTTATTCCTATCCACATATAACCATAACAACTGCCAAGTCTTCTGGATCATACTTTCTTAAACGGCAATGTGGATCATAGTCAATGAGTAATACTGACTAAAAAAGGACTTGAATTAAGGGTCCTTCTTGATAACGTCAAGAACACAGCAAAATCTCTGCCTCAGTTTTGCCTTCTGAAAATGGAAATACATTTAGTAAATCTAATTTTTTGCTGTGCTATAAACACAGCAGTCAGTATCAGTAAAAGTTAGGTTTTGTGAATACATAGGAGCCCTTTATAAGTTTAATAAATATTCCCAATTCTATTCCAGAAACAATAGTACTGTTAAGAGTTAAATTTATATAAGATGAGCAAGTTTTACAGGGAGAGGTAATCTCTTTCATTAGATAGCAATAAAGGTAAAATCTTTTACAGCATATGAGGAAGATTTCTGGAAAATTCTCCCATACAATATCTGATTTTTCTTCTCCATCCTGAATGACATTCAACTTTGTACAAATTTCCTGCATCTATAAAATGATGTTAGAGCAGATGGAGAGCCAAGATAATCAAATGGGAAAATATATGTAAATAAATCCAGTAATCGTCATAATTCATGTATATTTGGAAGTGATCTGAGGTCCAATCTCTTTATACTCTAAGAATTAAAGCAAGTCGGTAGATCTCTTGCATTAATTTAATGCTGTAGATGTTACTAAAACTAATGAAAGAAAAAAATCAAGCTCAATGCACTTTTGGACATACACTATAAATGAAACATTAAATAACGTAAGCAATAACTGAACTCTAAGCTCAGACTAAGGTCTCACCCATTGGGTAAATGTCACAGCAAAGCTTGTGCATGAAATTAGGTCCATTACATGTATTGTGCACTACCAGAAATTTTTGAATGTACAATTTTTAGCTGAGACAAAAAACTCCATGTCTCCTAAAATCTTAAAAATTGTGACTTGCCATGAAATACTATGTACATCTTGATAAGAATACCAAAGTTCTTAGAAACTTTACTTTAACCTACAGAGAAGGCACTGAGTTTGCAGCGCAATGACTTTTACTGAAAAAAAAATATGCTTGAAGGCAAATTCCAGAACTTCTTCATTAAATGATTATGCATTCCTTTCCACAGAGCTGCGTGGCTAGCATTTCTATTACTGGTACACTGCTTGGAGAAAGTGGGAAAAAAAAGCTCGATGGTACTTTATATGTTTAGTATTAAGAAAATATCCTTTCAGCTCAGGTAAGACACTAGCAGTAATATTTATTTGAAACTTAGAGAATACTATTTCTTTCCACATGTTAAAATACTAATAGATTGTCTATTCTATTTTCTAAGTATGGATTTTTAATACCATCTAATAATGTATGATCTTCACGTAATAGTATTCATGGAATAACTTCTAATGTAATCTTACTGGAAAATGATCTGGCTAGACTGGGCATTAGAGTATGCTGTGCCCTTTTAAACTAGTGACAAGACGTGGCAATTTTCAGTACTTGGATAATTTCTAACCGAGTAACTGCAAACACAATAAAACAAAGAAGACAAATGTTTGTATTCCTGATTTAAAGCATCACCTCAAATATTTTCAGTCCCGCCTGTCTTAAGGTCTCCCGAGTCTTGTTGCAATGGTTCTAATTTCATTAGGGAACTCAGCATGCTCATAATTATTTATATTTGGTGTATCACTGCACTGTTTATATTTGTTATATAGAAAATATACTCTTAGTGTTATTTGCATGTATTCCATCTGCAGATAATGTCTCATTGACTATCCAAAACATAAAGTTAAAATTTAATGAACTGCCACCTAAAACAAGGTAAAAAACAAACAAACAAACAAACAAAAACAAAATAAAACAAAACAAAAAAACTCTAAGAACAACTAGAAGGACTTTAACTGGAATTCTATGGATTTGATAAAGTTATCCTCCTAATCTACTAGAGCAGTTAACAAACCACCATCTTCTAGCTACATTTCTCTGTTCATTCATCTAAATATTCTAAATCTTGTCAAAGTTTAGATGGTGTTTCACCAGGCCTCAGATAACTTTGCAATAAAACAGAAAAGAAGTTACTTAATTCCTTAATATCATCTTTTCTTTGACAATGAGTATTACATTCTGCTGCAATAAAATGAGAAAAAGCTTAAAATGATTTCTTAAATTGATCCAACTGGACCTACAGGGGTGCAATTGTCGAAACCATTTGAATTGCACTGTCAATTAAAATACATACACTAGAAAAAGGCAACTGAATTTCTGTGGGTTGTATTTTTGCTTCTCCAGAGAACTCCAAGAATTGTCATGTACTCATAAATCACTATATGTAAATATAACTCCACAGAATTTTTTATAAACCACTGTTAACGAAATATTTTTTAAAAATATGAGATTACTTAACTGCAGACCTGTCTTTCCTTATTTTCTCCAATAATATATTTAAATTAGGGTTAATACAAGCCACATTAATTTCATTCACAACTTTATATATATCTTTTCATACTAAATATCTTGCATTAAAGTAATAAATATTGCCAGTGGTTGAAGCTTTCAAGGAAAGCACAATGTTATTGCATTAGTCTTAGCTCCAAAATTTGTCAGTCACTTAAACCAGGTCAAACTGAGTTGGAATTGCCAGTCTTTCTGTGTAAGTCATTTCTGTGTAAAAGTAATACAGGCACATTTCTTCACTCAACAGGGAAGATGGGGGAGAAAGCAAAGCAGTTAGTGTATGCACTTGATAGGAACAGTGGGAAGCAGGAAAATATTACATATTTTCCATATGTGCAACTCTGAGAAATCATAGAAGGCAAAAGCTGGCTTTCCACTTTCATTTCCATGCAGCAAAGTAACCCAGACAGCAGAAGCATGCTGATGGTCAGCTGGCAAAAGCAATATGCCCACTATTCACAACATTTTGGCTTATTAAGAGATTAATTTGAAGCAGAAACTGTTTGCCAAAGTAATTCTGACATAAACCATGTTCAGAATTTATGTGGCTGCCACGGCTTTTATTTTACATTATTAGAAAACACACAAGAAGAAATCTCTTAAATAATAAGCACACGGTACTTCAAGCATAAATACAGTTAGAGGACATCTTGCTTTCTGTAGCGCTCACTGTGTACTAAGATATTCATAGGTTAGGCTGATAAACATAATTGGAAAAGATTGCATTCTCACTCTCTTAGTCCTGATTAAATTACTGGTGTACGAGGTTCACATGGAAGCTTCAAGTAAATCACAGGTTATTGGCAGAACATATAAAGGAGTCTGTTACTCATTGCTAGACACTGTATAGCAGCATATTACAAATTCAGATTATTATCTAGATAAATACCTCCTTTATATTCTTAGTAACCTGCCTGTTCCTACTCCAAACACAGGTAAACATAAGTTTCTATTTGTCACTAGATCTTTAAGATCACAGGAGTCCTGAAAACTTGTTTTTGGAGTGCAGAACTGTAGTCCCATCATATAGCAAATGCACAAAGAACAGGAAATGTCCTCACATTGGTTTGAAATTTGTGTTAATACATTTTGCTCGAATTGCCTTTTCTAAATGGCACTTGTTAATTTCAGCATCAAGTACACAGAGTAAGTCTGGCTTAGAGAAAACAATCCTCCGCTAGGAAGCAAAATCACACTTTTCCATAAATCATGAATGAAAAATGTTCTGCCATGGCAAGTAGTTTTGAATGTGTAACTCCAGACTGAGTGATGTGGCCAGAAACAGTACAAGGTGTTCAAACTTGCCTGATGTCAAGCTTAAGTACCCCTGCCACTTCAAAGTCTGAACAAGATCTTCAAATATTTCCAGTAGTAATTAGCATCACGCGTACTCAAGAAGATGCATTTCAGTTAATGTTATGGTGTTGGGCACACGAGGAAACATACAGGCTCAAGCTATTGCTTGAGACCATGAACAAAATTTATTAGCATTATTTAACTGATCAAAGATAAGATTTCACTTTTTCTTAAAACCAAACCCAAATCAATCAAATCAACTAAAAAACTGCTACAAAAAGCAGTCACTTTTCATATTCACATAGCCAGTTGTTACATAATTGTACTTATGAATTCTGAAGTCAGGCAATTCCATTAATATGTGGAATCCTAATGCCTTTTTTGATTTAAGTGACTTTGGGCTTAATTCTAGATTTAGAATTAATCCATTATTATGTGGAATCCTAATGCCTTTTTTGATTTAAATGACCTTGAGTTTAATTCTAGACTTAGAAGAGAGCTCTCTCATTACTTCTTTCTTGTATCCGCATGAATTCTTCTTTAAGTATGACAACACTTTTTGTTTGGCATCTCTACTAGTTTTGAGAAAATAAGGACAGTAACTCTGCTTCTTTCTCTTGTAAAAACCAAGAGGTTTACCAAAACAGTAAGTAGATCTCAAATGCCTTATCATTCTCTTTTAATGATCACATGATCATTCTCTTTTATTGATTTTCATATGATCACTCCCGCTAGTTTACTTGTGTAGCTGTGACAGAATTAATCGAACTCTAAAACTGGAAGGCCTCAGAACAGGCCTTTTTTTCATAATTTCGATGATGTAAGGTGTGAATATCTTCAAACTGCCTCTATCCCCTCTAATGAATAAAACTGAATAAAATTCACCTACCCTGTGACAGAGGTTAGGATGCTGATGAGACTTAAGCTAGACGAATTAAATAATTTTTCCATGGTAAAAGTCGAACAACCAGGTGAAGTACTTAAAGACCAAGAAGAGTACAGGTTCCATGTCAACTAACATCATATCCCTTGATAAGGCAGTAAATGCCTATTATAGAGACCCAAACTGACTAACAGAGTCTGTAACACATGCTGGAGGAAGTCATGTTTTTGCAGGTTCCATTGTAATATATGTTTAAACAGGATCGTGACCAACTGACAGAAAAACAGTTTAAGTACATGTCTCCATACCTTCTAATAAGTTGTAATTCAGCAGTCACCGCTAAATGTATTTTACTCCTGCCCTCTGTAAAATACTTTAGATGTACTCTTTTCTCAGAAGCTATGATTCTCTAAAATTTCCAGAACTGGAGATAGTACAGAATGTGAACATTTTCTAACACATTTTTCTAGATTCCTGATTAAAGCTTGTATTTTCATTTAAAAAATATATTACCAATGCATCTTAGCTGACAAAAATTCCCTCCCATTATGTGACACAGCTACAAAGACAAACTCAAGAACACTGTAAGGAAAAAGAAGGGAAAGTTCTTTGAATTATAATTTACTTGAATGACAGATGAGGGTTACCTTGTTTTGATACAGTTTTAGATATTTTTGCAAACATTACTGAGTAAATTACTATCAAGGCTAACTTAAGATTTCTGAACTGTATATTTAAAAAGAGTACTATACAATTTACCATTTAAGTAAGTAACTATCAAACATCAATTTAGAAATGCAAGGATTATGACATAATTTCACCCCTTACTATTAACCCCCTCAAAAGCACAGCAACCCTGTATGTGTTAAACATATACATAAAGTTAATGGAAGCCACTAGAATGATGTTAGTTTTCTCCTGAGGATAAAACCCACTAGTATGAATATAAACTTTATCATGTCAGGGATGGATAAGGTCACAGTCACATTCTTACTGCAATAAATTCTAAGAGCTGCAACTATTACACAAGTTGACAAGAAACGATTTCTGGAGAACTCCTTTTAGCATTCATCAGAAATAATTCATTTCAAAAGTATACTCCTTCCTGTCACTTTGACTCTGACATATAGAGTTCTATAACTTGTGGAGACAGTGTGAATCTTCTATCCATAGATTTCCTTGATTCCAAATCCAGATAATTGGCAAATATCAATAGATAGTGTCTTAAAAAGGGTAGCTCTGCTTTTGAAATGAATTTTAATCAATCACAATATAAACAACTGCTACTTATGGTTTTCAGTAAAATGAATAAAATGTGGTTACTGTAATATTCTGTTTCAATTTTACATCCCGATGCAAGAAACTGAAATCTCAGTAATCATACATAAGTGAGAGAGATATCTAACTGGAGTCCAGGTACTTCCTCAGCTAAATCTGGACTTGAAGAGCACTCTGCCCTTTAATAACATTGCTAGTGATGGAAAAAAGGAGCAGCTGTAATTCTTGCCCATCGGCTGGCATCAGTTAAGTACCATCAACTGCTGATTCATTATCCTGAATCATTTTCACTCTCCTTCACTATAAGGAATCTGAACAGAGTACCACAGCAATTTAAGAAATCTCAAATCTTGGTTTCTTGTGTCATCCTCTTGTAGGCATCTTTAGACAATGAAATTCCCTCTTAGCCAGTTTGTTTTTGGCAGTGGCAACCTGGTGATTTCTAAAATGTCTCCGTTTGTAAGCATGGCTTGTCTTTGTGAGAAATGTTTGGACACTGGATAACTTTGCCTTCACTGCCACCCTCTGGGCTCCAAAATAAGACTAAGCTGTGGCACAAGTATTGCAGGATGCCTTGACACACAGCATCTTGTACACACTTATTAACAATAGAAATATCTGGTTACATAACATCTGTTTCCCCCAGAAAGATCTCTGCCAAAATGACTTTACAGATTATCTGCCAGATTGCAGTAGAAGTTTAAAACAAAGAACCGCATTATTTTAATCCCAGAAATGAAAATGAACCTATGCGATCATATATATTTTTGTAACTAATTTGTGACTGCAGAGTAGGACACCTCTGTTGCTAAGAGTTGTCACTGATATTTCTGCTTTGGTTCAAAGTATCAAAAAACTCACTGATGATCTGAAGTACTTAATTTCCACATTTCTATTTTAAATACTACATTTCTGTTCTATTTAGTAATATGGTTTAAATGACATAGGTCCCATACTAAATGTGTTCCTAAAATACTTTTTGTCAAACTCCTCAGAAGCTTGACTGTTGGGTTTTTTTAATTTAAAAAAAGAAAAAAAAAAAAAAAAAAGAAGAAGAAGAAGCAACAGTAAAGGGGCTCATAAACTCTTGGACTATAGCAGAAGAATAGGTCCTGATGTGTGCAACAACACTGTGTTCATTGCTTCTGTTGTCTTACATGATGCATTCTGTAGTGCACTCCTTGAGAATGATGAAAATTATTAAATCACTGTACAGAGGTGGCTATAGTTTCAAACAGCTAGGATAGGCTCGTAGCTACTCTGAGAAGTTAGAATGAGAAAATAGTTACTCTCTCTTCCCCTTCTTAGCATCTCCCTCCAGTGTCCATGTAAACATTTTCAGACTTACTCTCAAAGTTACATATTATTGTTCTTACCCAGATTAACACTGTTTAAGATTTGTGATGACAAGTTAATGGTTCAAGTCAGATTTGAGAGTTACAAGGGGTGACAACAGTGACATTTGTCAAATGCAGTGAAAGAATTTTCAGATTACGTTTGTAGAATGGGCGGATTTCATTTCCTACTCAGTTTGAAAAACTTTAATCTGGAAGGTCTATAGGAAGAAGAGTGAAAAGAGAAGAATGTATTCCTACATTCCCTTAAAGGAAATGCTCAGAAAATAGTTGGTATACACTGCATCTGTGGCTACTGCAATAAACTAAAAATTAAAGCTTTTGAGAAAATTCTTTAAGTGTTAAAGTAATGGGGAAAAAAAAAAAAAAAAAAAAAAAACTTATTTTCACAGGTGTGTTTTATTTTAGAACATTATAGAAAGGACTAAAACGGACCAGGGAGGAAGGAGGTCGATGCTCACCTCAAGTGCATATCAATGCCAGGGGAGCTGGGGGATATACACTCATTTACATCAACTGGGAAATAAATCCCGAGGTTCTCATTGTATAGAGAACACTGAATTCTCTCTGTACTTGTACAAAATGCATGATGAAAAGAAAGAAGAAAAAGAATATACTCCCTAGGTTAATATATAGCACTCTTCTAAATTTTGTTTATGTCTCACATAAAATAACTCAGATATGACCTCAGTGATTTGTGTAAAACAGCAGAAGTTCAGTCATTCAAATAATTCTTCATAGGCCTCTCTACCCATCAAGATCAAGTGAGACAGGAGCGGCTACTAATCTTTAAAAGCACTCAACTAAGGGTCAAAGTCACATAGAGGTTGTCATTAAACTGTTCTCAAGGATTCTCAAATAATTCAACAGTGGTCTTTGAAGACAGTAACAGTGATGTAATTAAGAACTTATTATCATACTTTGTAATCCTCTGTAAACTTACAGTCAAGGGCCAGCATCTGAAAGAAATAAAATCAGCAGACGAAAAAATGTGATTTGACCTTTCTCATTCATAGAAAAGGAAAAGGAGTAGGGGAAAAGGATATAACCCATGAAGAGCTTCCAAAACTGCAGAGGTAAATTACACACTGTAGTACATCAACTCGTTGTTGACGGAAAAAAAAATTACTAAAGTCATCAGGAAAAAAAATGAAAATAGAAGACCTAGTGAATGTTTTATGTGGGAAATGGAGTTCTCTGGATTCAAAAGCATTTGAAAGAAACTCACGTCTAAAAAATCCTTTTGAAAATAGTATTATTAAAAATCAAAGACAAAATTAGACTATTTGATGTGTTGAATTTACAGCCCAGATCTGGATAACATAGTGGGCCAATGGCATAAAAGTATACTGAGTGCAGATATTCCCTGCCACTACTTAGCATATTCATATACACAGGAGGCTCCAAAAGTAATGCCTCATATTTGTTTCCACGGGAACCACAAAATATACAAAGCACACAATAACACTATTCAAGAGAGAAAATTCTCTGTTACAAAACTCTGTTTTTCATCATAGTCACCACCATTAGCTATACATTTTTGCCAATGATGAACAAGAGCCTGCATGCCATGCTTGTAACAAACCTGCATGGCCATCCAGAACATGGCTTGTTTTTACATCATAATGCATTTACAACATTACACAATATACCACAAACAGCCCCACTGTGCTCACATACACTGCTTGGTCTCCAGAAACAATCAGCAAGTGTTGATAAATGTCAGTGGGTGCCAGTGGGTGAGGAATTCAATGACACATCTTTGCTTCATAGTCACTTTCATGTCAGACTGCCCCTCTGCTGCCGTCTGTCACAGGGCAACAAAATGTAATGGAATATTCATGGGAAAGTTCAACCTCTACTCTCATACCACCAATATTCACCTCTGACGTCACATGCCAACATAATAAAATAGGAGGCGTTACTTGCAGAACAGTCCTCACACTTTCTAAACACACTCTCAGGACTACTTAAAAGTTCTGGGGTTCTTCACAAGGCTTAATGCAGAGTAAGAAACGGCAGTTCACAAGTCTATTATAGAGCTCCTTATATTAAGTATAAATACAAATTAAAGCGTGAATAACAATGCAAAGCATCTATAAATAGTGTAAATAATTCCAAGAAGATGGAAAAAAAAACCCAAGATTTTTAGTGTGTCAGATTTACCCATCTGACAAAGAAGTTGACACAAGTTAGATACCTTGAAAATAAGAAATAGCAAAGATGTGTGTTTATGCTGAATGGAATCTGAAATAGCTATTTTGATTTTAGGTGCACTTACAAAAAAATCACTGAGAAAAACAAGTAATTAACATAATCATCACTGACCAGTAAACACAAGCAGTAATACTGAGATACACTGCATCATAAGTACTCTGATGGCCTTAATGTTTAATAGTCCATATAAGTCTGAGCTGAGTATTACCTTTCATATCTACATCTGTGACTACACATGTAAATAAATATGCAGTTTCCTCATTAACCTTATGATAAAATCTAGATAAGTGTGTATGGCAATAAATGTAAATTATGCTTTTGAAAATGTAAGTTGCTCTACAGTAATGTGGAATAAATAGTCCAATGTGGCAAGGAGCCAAGGAAAGGAAAACAATCACGTGAGAAGCAAAAGCAAATTCAGCTGAAGAATTTTATAAGACCTTGCCTTCTTTTGACAGGCAACTGTGAGTGATGGGCATGCAAAGAAGGATGGACACTTCATACTCAAGCTAGAAACTCAGAAAACTGGAGAAAACATGCGTAACAGCATCCTGAGTGAGATTTTCTTGTGATTTAGTTCAAAAATGATTGAGAATTTCTTTCAGTCCTACAGAAAGATGTCTCTACTTTTCCTTGAGTGTTTCATGCTGACACCGATGTTTCCAGAAACTGTGGCAGCAATCAGAATTTGGGAAAGCAGCTGAAATACTGAATCTGAAACATCTAGTGAGAATGCATGAGATAGGAGAAAATCAGACCAGTTTTCCAAAGTAAGTGGGAAGTTCAGTATAAATGATAGTGGCTCCTACCTTTAGCAGATCAAAGGGCTTCAAGCCGTGAATCAGGGGTTGCCTGCTCCATAGAGATAACCCTTATGTGGGGACAAGGGCACCCTTTATAGTCCTCAGGAAAATACAGTGAAAATCAAGGCTCCTCTTTCAATGAACCTCTGCACATTGTGTATCATTCATTTAGACATGTGTCAGAGCTGATACTAGTTTACTGCAGAAATAAATACAGAAATTATGATTTTACTTCTACTTACACTGTTTTTAAAATCACAGCCTCTTAGCATCAGCTCAATTATCCCAGATAGGAAAAATACATACTCTTTGCTCTTTCTGCAACAATAAACATCAATGCAATTCATTTTAACCGTATTGAAAGCAGATGCTTTAGCTGTCTGGTTATTATAACTAAGATAAAATGTGCTACCTCATGTATAAAAATAGCAATAGTTCTAACACTGGTTATTTCCAAGCTTAACTATATAGAATGTCTATTGAGAACAGCAATTTATGGCAATAGAATTAAGAAGATATTTCAACATACTCTGTCAAAATGGAAGATACTTTTGAGTCACTTTCATGAATTCTTAGAATTTTAACAGTATCATTACCTTAACCAGTACAGTAGCATTTTGCCTGAAGCTGAGTAATTAAAACTTCCAATTTTCAGTGGTTCCTGGTAAACTACACAAATATGTTTCAAACAGTTTAGAGTATGTGGGGAAAGTGAGGTAGCCAGCTGCAAATTTATTTCTATAACTTTACTTCCACTGCTGAAGATAGACAATTATACAGTTACATGTACTAGATGTAGTAACCAGACTATCCTGTTTAGTCCGAACTCCAAGAAAACCAGAAACAACTCCTTATGTTTTTTCCAAAATACGTGGTCAGAGAATGGTTTCAGAGCACCCCTGAGACGAAGAACTTCAGAGTGTTGGTTGATAAGGAGATCAATGTGAGCCATCAGTATGTTCTTGCATGCAAGAAGGCCAACAGTATTATGGGCTGCATCAAAAGAGGTGTGGACAGAAAGGCAAAGAAGGTGATTGCCCGCTCTCATGATGCTCCACCTGGAGTACTGCATCCAGCTCAGCAGCCCCTGGCACAAGAAGTATGTAGAACTGCTGGAGTGGGTTCAGAGGCCACAAAGATGGTCAGAAGGCTGGAGCACCTCTCCTATGAAGAGAAGGTAAGGGAGACAGGCTTCTTCAGTCCACAGACAATAAGGCTTCAAGCAAACCTCTCTGCAGCCTTCCAGTACTTAGAGATGGTCTACAGGAAAGCTGGGGTGTTGCACTTTATCAGCGAGTGTAATGATACAGCATGAAAGAACAGTTTTAAACTAAAAAATGATAGATTTAATTAGATATATGGAAGAATTTTTTTATTCAGATATTAGTGAGACACTGGATCTGGCTGCCTAGAGATGCTGTGGAGGCCCCATCCCTGACAGTGCTCTGTGCCAGTTTTGGATGTCCTTTGAATAACCTGGCAGAGCAAGAGGTAGCAGACAGGTTGGAACCAAATGATATACAAGGTCTCTTCCAACCCAAGCCATTTTATAATTTTGTCATAGCTCTTCAACATGAAATCATATTTTCCCTATGTCTTTTCTTCTATATAAGCATATCGGCTCTAACCATGTAACTTTTTCAACTTCACAAAAAGTATGTAATTTACTTTCACTTTGAATCCCAAGTTCAACTCCTGCATTTTGTTGCTTCTGAGGCAAAGACCCTTTGGGATATGATTCAGGGCAGAGGGCACATTCATATGCATACCTATACTCTCTATTTTCTTCTCTTATTTAAGTGGCTCATCTAGTTTGATTCCAAATATTTTTTACTTTTAATTGCCAGAAAGGGCAACACCACATTGAGCAAACATGCTGAGTTCAGAAAGGTATCAACGTTGAAATCAAAGGTACAAAAATCCATGTGGCATGAAGCAAGGTACAGCGCGTATCAGCAGCAGAAGAAAGATCCTAGATTAACATTTCCTTCCTTAAGGCCTGAAGGCCCTTCATTGCCTAACCAAGTTCAATGCTACTTTTTTTACTTTTTTCAGCTTTTGGCATATCAACAAATTCAAAACATCCAAAGAACAGTGGCTTTTTCTACATTTTGATCAACACAGTATCTAGCCTACTGTTTTTTCCCCACCTCACATCTGGTAGTTTGCCCTTCCACTAAAATTTCAGGAAGAGAAGGAATATAAATTTGGTTGAAGTAGAAAGATGGCGAAGATAACTGCTGACAAGTCTTTTGGCAAGACATATAAAAAGAATGACACAATTTGACCTCCGGGGCATAATGGATTTAATTTGCTGTTGGTTCAGACTCATGATAAACGATTAAGAAGTTTCTCTGTCCCAGTGAAAACAGATACACAGCTCACCCAGCTTAATATTCCTACAGACAAACTATTTATCTGTACTTTAAAAAGTTGGAAACCAGAGACGAAGTAAGTGGCTGTTCCCACAGAGTTACGTGAAGCATACAACATCACCCTAGGCTGCTAAAGCAACTATTAATACTCCTGACAAATGTCATCAAATGCACAGATGCAATACAAGGAGAAAAAACTATTTTCCCCTTTCATGAGCCTTGAACAAGCTGCAGAAAATTCTCAATAGCCTAGACATACCCAACTCAGTCATCCAGCTTGTGTTGAAAGTTTGAAGAATGAAACCTGTCAAGAGACCAGTAAGAAATTTGGAACAACCCTAAATTATTGCTTCAACTATCTATACCAAAGCAAAAAATTGCACTTAATTATCAGCCATCACAAACTATGTTATCCTTTTTATAGAAAACTCCAAGAACAAAAATGTATCAGAACACAAAAGATGTACAACCCAACTGAAATTTATTCCTTCTACAAAATATAGTATATAATGCACCACCTTCAGAGGAGCAGAGAAACAACCAATCCTGTGGTTCCCATCCTTTCATAATTCTTCTAAATGCCAGCTATACATGTAAGTCTTTGGATACAAAAGTATCCTCCATGGTTTGCACCGAAGTTCCTTTTGTACCGTAAAGACCGTAAGTGACAACAATAAATTTGTGCTTTTGAAAAAAGACAGTATGTGTAATTTTAAAATATTTAATCTCGGGATGTGAAATATTCTGAAAAAGAAGTTTAAGTAAGCAGGGAAAGCCAACAGGAATGTTACTTAGGTTAGTGCTCTGAGACTTGGGTGTCCTGTCCTTGTCAAAAGCCTTTATTCACCTTAGAAACAGCAACACAGAGAAATTCACCAAAATGCAGAGAAATTTCTAAATGATGAGTCATGTCCTCTTATACATTTTCTACTTTTACTTAATAAATTACTCACTTTTTTTTTGTACATCATTTGCACTATTTAAAAGCACTATCGCAAAGCCCTCACTACCAGACACAGTTGAAGAAAGAACAGTTTTCTTCATAGATTTCTTACTTCAACATACTTTGGGAAAATCGTCACAGAAATGCTTACAGCAAAAAAGAAAAAAAGTAATCCTAATTTACCAGTAATCTTTCATTCATCGAGTTACACAGTGATGCTCTTTTGATAGTACAAGTATTGCTGCAATCACAAAGTACAGAAAACCTTACCAGTTGAACTGAGATACCACATACTTTAAGATGCCTGAATGTGACATCCTGGCTAATTTAAAGCATCTCCTGAACAGCGTATTTAGCAGCCACTCGACGTGCAGGGAAGCTTCATCTGTAAGTAGGTTTTTCATCTATCAAACACCCAAAGACCCTTCTGTTGAGTTAGTATGGACATGCTGGTTATCATTTTACTAAAAGTCATCCTCTTAGATGAGTTGGCTTCTCCAGCAGATGAGTATCTGCAGCTTGGCTCCAGTGTAAGCAGACACCTATTCCAAAAGTCAGTTTCCATACACAGAGGCTACGAGTTGCCGAAACTCACAGTTACAAAGCATTGGCTAGTTGGCTAAATCTGGAGAGGCCTTTAGCTGTGGGGCTTGACGATTCAATTCCTTGTATTGTCAAGGGAGCAGTTAACCACAAATGCATTTGTTAAATTAATGCATCTGTGAAAGCTGCTGCAGCTCATTTAATAGTGTGTAAATTTAACCCTTCAAAAACACAGACATTTTGTAATACTGTATGTGCTACATAAATCGAAGTCGAAATAATTTTCACCAAGATACATTATGCTTGGTCACATAAAAATAAACCTCAAGCATACCTGTACTTTCACTAATTTCTGTGACATGAGAAATGTGGCCATTTCTCATTTATCCTTTCAGTCAGATTATTGTCATCATCAAATATCTGCATAAGAAGCTGGAAAACAAACATAATTCCAAAATAAAGCAGCAGTTACGTTCAGTACTCTCATCTGTGAAAAACGTTACCATAAAAAAGCACAAGAAGGAAGAGCAACCAGGTTTAAATGTGACACATCCACTTTTCCGGTCGAAGGATAGTATTACAACTATTTCCTGCCCCAGACAGAGGGAAGATTACAAAGAACAAATTCTAGCAAACAGACTGTACTTCCTAATACTGAGCTTTACACATTTATCATAAGAAAAATAATTTAATTTACATCATATGAGTTATAAACCAATTGCAAAATAACTACGGATGATTATTAAGTCCTCATAGAACACAGAATGCTGAAGTGAGATCAAACTAGACAAATCTAGCAAATAATGCCATTACACAATTTTTTTAAACTGATAATGAAAGGTTACATAGAAGCTAACAGTGCTACATACACTAACTTAGGCTCAGATGCTATGTTTGTACAAGAGACATGAAAATGAAAAATCATTAAATAGCTCAGTTCTACACTCTCAGTAAAATGGATATATATATATATTTAGAGCCTTGCCTTGCAACACATCATCACAAATCTCTGGCACAGCAGCAGCAAACCTGCAGTCCCACATTTCAGAAATATCTTTCTTAACTGCCAGCCTAGCAACAGCACTCAGAAACTGTCCCTTTGAATATTGGTGTGAGTTAATGGCGGGAAAGCCACAAAAATAACTAGAGGTCATGTGGGGAAGAAAATTAGATATACTGAAACACAGCAATTTCCAGAGACCAGAGACTGTCAATATGTATAAGATTTTATCCCATAACAGCAAATGAAACAACTGTACTCAAATCTTAAAATGGTCCTTATAATTCAGAGGTAATGCAATGTCAATAAAAGAAGAAGCTAGTATAAAATTTAATAAAAACAGAGTACATGAATCTTGCGGTGCAAGTGATCACCTGGGACATAATCTGCTCAAAAGAGAAAAATGTTAAAAGAAAAAAAACCACCAAACCATGAGAGCAAAACACTGTACAAAAGACAGAAAAGCATTTTGCTAAATAAAGTACTGCTGCTTTTAAAACAGCCAATTTTAATTTGTGACAAATGACTAAATAACATAATTTGCTGAACTTCCTCGATTGTCTGAAAAATTGCACAATTTCATACATCTATCCTAGTTTTAACCATAAAAGTTTTTCAGTAAATTGACAGTAATTATTTGATTTTCTAGCAATTATTTATGTAATAATGCATTACTTTTAATCATTGAAAGTCCACCAAAACTAAATGGCAGTCATTGAGTTATTTATGCTCAGATTTAGAAATACCAATAATATGCTCACTGGGCTATTTAGAACTCTAGAGGAGACAAGTATAAAAAAATATATACAAAAGATGAAAAAATAACTACTTCTTTTATATTTTCACGATTTGAAATGCGCCTTGAAAGAAGGACAAGATGTAAATGGTAAAAGAGATAAATACAAATATATGAATGGAAAAATTAGAACTAATCTGGAGAAACTTCTGAGATATATGATAAATACGGTGCTTTGATGCATACAAAATTATAGTAATATTTTTTGATAATAGGTACTAAATTATAAAACTGCTTTCATCTTAACTTCGTCTCGTTCTATAGGAGCTGGGAACTGTTTTTAGGTATTTAATGACAGACATTATGAACAATCCACACTATTCATATTAGTCTCACCTAATAAGCTGGGATTGTCAATTTCATTTGTTTCGTTTAATGTTTTTTATATTAATAGAGCTACTGGACAAGCCACAAATATTACAGCTTTTTGGTTTTTTAATGATAACTGAACTGATTTGGTACCATTACAATATGACAAATCTTTTCATTCATACAAAGTTTATTCACATAATTTCATTCCTGAGTCTTCAACAGATTAAAATGCTTAATTTGAAGAGAAAAAATACAGGAAAGAACTACAAGAAGAATGATGAGTTAATTAAAATATTGTCTAACAAAATATGAATGAACAAAATATCAAGAATAAACATGCAAACAAAGGTTTGCAGCTTTTGCAGCTGTTTTTATATAAAAATATAAAATATGAAAATTCTATATTCATATCACTTTATTTAAAAAAAAAAAAATCAAAGGTCTATCTGAGTTAGATTAAGTATGTGAAGTTCCATACAACAGAGACTCTTGCATGAAAAACAAACAAATACAGGAAATTTTCAAAACTTCACGATTTTCAAAGCTCTCAGCTTTAGATACACTGTGTAAATAAAATATTCATTTAAAAAAATAGTGTATCATATTTCTTTAGGGTTTAGATTATGCTGCTGCACAGTTAAAAGATGTCAGTCTTTTCAGTTATCAGATTGGCACCTACCAGTTTCCTAAGTAACTGATAATGGCAGCAGCTACACACCTGAAGGAAACTGAGTCTTGCTTTGCCTTCTGCTTGACTCCAGATCCAACTTCACTTTTGCCTGGGCTGAGTCTCTGCCAGTATTCATATTCATATTTCACCCAACTCATAGTAAAACTGAAAACACTACAGCCTGTGTTTATTTGTTTAAGCAAAAAAATCCTTAATACAAAAGAACATGTATCACAATATAAGAGTCTTGTGACTCTTAAGTCACATAAAAAACTATTTTCTTTTCTTATGAGACCCTTAAGTCTCAGAAGAAAAGAGGTAAGAACCTCTTTAGGGTTCATGCATACTTCCCTATCAATCTCTAAAACAAGATATAAAGAATTAAAACTACATCCAAGTAGTTTCCTGTTCTTGCCCAGATGTGATTTGCAGATGAATTAACAATCTCCAATCAAACAGTACTAAAAGAAAACAGACATACTTGCTAATTTCTGAAATTTTACCTGACCTCAAAATCACCTACAACAGAAACTATACAGTAGCCCGATTTCACTGTCTAAGTTGATGAGAACAAAAACATTTATGGGCAATGATACACAGCAAGAATTGTCTCACTACTGTGATTCAAATAGGGCACAAGGCAATACCCTGCCATGGTGTCAATACCTAGTGACAATATATTAAGTGTCAGTAACAAAAATTAAGACAGAATAAGAAGTAAATCTGACCTGCCTCAAGAAGGTAATGACATTATTCAAGAAAATAAATAACTTTGCACTTCTTGACCTAGTCTTCTCTAACCAGGAACCATATGAGTCCTCAACACTTTTTATGGATCATAGATGAATGAAATAATTAATTTGGAAAATTCCAGCACTAGAATATTAATCATATACTATGAGGTTTCATATATTCATACTTCCTTCCACTGTGTGCATTTCCTCCATGCAGCACAAGCACCCCACAGCATACCATACTTTTAATGGTAAAAATAATGCAAGGGCCAATTAGTTCAAATTTTACATATTTAAAACAGCAGTTTTTTCCATCTTTATTTACAGAAAATGCATTTCCAAAGAAACCTAAATAACTAAGAAGTTCACAGTTAATGGATTTGTTCAAGGAAAACAATCTTAATGGCTTCTGCAATTTGATATTACATAATTTTCTCTAATTGTACAACTTCTCACAACTCTGAATGACTGACAAATCAATGTAAGACTGGTATTAAGAAGTGTGTTTTGTTTCATGAATCAAAACCTGGTCTGAACACTTCTATAGCCTGGGAAAGAGAAGAAGATTTTATTTAAATGCTGACATGCATTGAAGTATGTGTACAGACATGTACATGAATGTAAATACACATCTCATTATTTTGTCTAATTAATTTAAAATTTAATTATACGCAACATTTTTGCACTATATATCTATTTAAATTAGCCATGAATGTCTGATGTAAATCAAGAGCAACAATTACTATAAACTTAGTTACATTAAAAATAATCAGAAAAGATTGTTTGGTGTACTTGAATCAAATCTAGCACCCATCCAAATGTAGCTTCTCACACATGACTAGTAAAGAAAAAACATACCTCAATCTAATCATTTTCTAATCAAATGCAAACAAAAAGGATTCAATTAAAAATATACTAAATTCCATGAATGTTTCAGTAGGTATAGATAAAATATATCTTCCTAACTCAAAAATGAAAAAAAAAAAAAAGAAAAAGAAAAGAAAAGAAATTCAGTTAACATCTACACAGCACAACGCAGTGCTGTGCAGATGCAGATAACACTCCTCAGTAGGGCAAAACATCCACAGCAGAGAGCTGCATTAATGCAAGATGTGACCTAGCTTCCTTGGAGCACTGCACTGTGTCCTATAAATAAAGATTTCTCAACCATTTAGTTACAAATTGTCATGCTTTGCTGACTGGTATCCAAAGAGAAACTTCAGGTGAAAAATGAAAAGTACAAATGCAAGCAACAGTGTTTGAATCCTGTCTTCCTGCTTTCTAATTTGATTTTGCTAAGCCTGAACGCTGAAGATATCTGATGAGAAAGCGTACCTTGCTGCCTGTTCTGCAGATGATCTCAGGCACAATGACTTTGCCTTCACAAAACTCCCCAGCATTCATGAGCGTTGGGCAACTGAATTGTTTTCTCAGCTTTCCCATCTTAACGCAGTTCTGACCAAAACTGTTCTATTTTATTTACCTTCTATAACTTAAAAGCAGTAACAGTTTTTTTTTCTTTTTTCATTTATATCACCTTTTCCTTGTAATTTAGTTGTAAAAAGATCTATATGTATTTCACATCGCAAATATAAAGAGTGCCAGAATTTCTGATCATTTCTTTTTGCATTTCCATGCAGCCATGGACCTGAAATGTTGTACTGCTGAGTGTGTCCAAAGAGAAGAAATGGCAAAGAGAATGGGAGAAGGTCGGGGAGAGAAAGGGAGAGCTGAAGAGAGAGAGAGGGAGAAAGCAGCGGAAGGACAATGAAGAGAAGGGTAGAGAGCAAGGCAGACAAACAGACAAAGCAGGGAGAAATGGGGATGGAGAGAGAAATGGGGAGAGTGAGACAAAGCAGAGAGTAGGGAGGGAGTGGGAGAAAGAAAAGGGGGAAAGAGAGTCTCTG